>JAHHFK020006019.1:0-158077 GCA_024533555.2 Aedes koreicus
GCTTTCTCACGTCTATCATCTTTCTCTTCCAAGCAGGTGAAAAAGAATAGATTGTTTACATACGAAAAAAAAAACAAAAAACGTATGAAAACAATCCTATTCTTTCTACGTGCTTGAAAGAGAAAGATGTTAGACGTCCGAGCTTAATGATTTCTCACAAAATCTTTTCAATATTACCTATCTTACAATGAGAAATTCGCTTCTTTCGTTCTTTTTCATTAATTAGTGCATCAATATAATAATTTCAACCGATTTCTATCCACAGACTGTAAGATTAGCGTACGGACTACCAAAGAGAATTATTTACTAGAGACGCTCTCTTTGTGGCCTTTTGGAAACTTTTGCGAGACTTACATTCGGAATGCGACGCTTCTTTATGGTGAAACAGATCGGTGCCCTCGTCTAATACTAATCTTAGAGATTAAGCATTGTGCATCAGTGAGTTTCTTATTTCTGTTTTGCACCGTCGTTGCAAGCTAAGATTAAAAATTTCAGAGTTATCTATCCTACATTTACCGAATATTGTAGAGTGGGAAGTCTTCGACTGCAACCTAATTTTGACCACACATTTGGTATAACAATTTTGACCGAGTAAACGTTTATTCAGCTGTCCTTATATGAGGAAAGAAGAGAGTTTAGTCACTAAAATTGTTTGTTGGACCCCAAGATGGGGAACTATCTCATTAATACGGTATTTGCAGATATAACTAACCTTTTCAATGGTTGTGACAAAAGACACGTAACGAAAGGGAGGGAACGGTATTGTGATATTTCCAAAATTCATGTTGCTAGGTTTTTGGTACATTGCATCGCATATATTTTCTTAAATTACATCTGATTTTTTTTGAACTTTTATACATTGTTCGATGTTCTTCAACTAAGTGCAAAATAAACTGTTTCTGATCTTCATCCGTTGACAATTTCGAATTATATGTTTTGATTAATGCAATACCTCGTTCTGCATTGTCATTTACTACTTCCAAGCTTTTAATTCGTTTAATGGGCATTTTCATATTCTTGTTTGCTATTCCACTGCGTAATATCAGTTTCCAACAATGATTCCGGAATCTCTAGAGCACATAACAAGTTTTTAGTATGCTGACTGCCTTGAACAAATGAGTGCAGCTGTAGTGTTGAAACGTCGTTTGATTCGACTATGGATTTAGCACACACATTTGTTTTGTTAGCTGAAAATAAAAATATTGTTAGAAATATAATGTTCTGCGTGCATCGAATTGAACAAAATAATTACCTGATGTATGTAAGGCTTCAATATATTTTTTTATCTGCGATATCCAACGTTTCATCAAATAAACACAATCCGATGAGATTGCTATCCAAATACTGCAGATGTTTCAAGAACCCTTTATATACTGCTTTGGCAACTTCTTCGTCAACAGCTTCGTAGATTTTAAGCGATTTTATCAAATTAAGGTCATTGTTTGCAGACATTGCAGCACACGTAGACAGAAACCAGTTTTTCAAATATACTTTTACAATGAATACATTAAATCGTGCTAACTGTTGTTGAGTTGCCTTAGGTAACGCAAAAGTGTGTCGGTAAAGGAACATTTTTAGTGAATAAATAATTTTTGCCATCCATCTTGCATTATGGAAAGCACCAGGAGCTCTAATTTTAAAATGTTCTTTAATTTTTCCACCCAAAAATATAAGCGTAAGCTGAATAACTTCGCGATAATCTTCGCGGCGATGTTGTTCTTTTAATTGTCGCTCAAAAAAATTCAAGAGATCCACCCTCTCGTTGGCTGTTATTGATGATTTAACGAATACATCATTAACACCAGAATGGTATGAGCTCTTTTCTAAACGGTGCCATTCCGTCTGAAACCGCTTAAAAATCTCAACATTTGGAGATTGTGCAGTTTCAAATTGTAGTGCCTTGAATGCCTTGCCAACTAACAGCTCGTGTATGTGATGTCTACAGGGAAGTCCAATCAGCTGTCTTTTAAACATTTTGTCAAGATGTTGACACGCTCCTTTCTTTCGACCAGTGTTTGACGCAGTGGTATCAAATGATGTAAACATAACCCTAAAACACGGAATAACGGTATAATTTAAAAAATTATCAATAATAATATTGAAACTAATAGAAATTACCTGTCTTCAAGATCCCAATCGACAACTGCATTGTACACCACTTCTGCTTGTTCTATTCCTGTTGAATTTTGGATGGGAGGAACAGCTAACAGCTTACGGATGCCTTCACCAGATACAACTATAGCCAATCGTTCAGTTTTGGGGGTGGCTTTAGACGACAATATACTAGGAAGCAGTTTTGAATCCCAATGAACTGTTAAGTTAACCTGTGGCTTAAATGTTGCTCTCAGCTCGTTCTGCTTTTGCACACGAATTTCTTTTCTTGAATTCCTAATGGACTCTTTGTTTAACACTAATGTTGAAACGTCGTGCCCCAATGATTTCGCTATAGATGATATTAGAAATACCGCATTTCGATCACTCACTTTGCAGCGGTCCAAAGCAGCAGCCACATCGACAGTAATGACATTTTTTAATGGTGATTTAGAAGTTGAAGACGATTTGGAAGGACCTAGAAGAAAATTTAAGAATCAATCGTTTGTTAACCACGAAAAACATTTTAAAACATATTTGAAATTAATTCAATTTACACTTACCCGGTATCTGAAAATCTTCGCCGATAGTACTGATAGAAGGAACGGACTCACTCTGGGTTTGAGATGAGGACTCGAAATCACTAGCAGTTAAATTTTTTCTTTCCTGTAGACTTGCTTCTTCCTGCTCACTTGTTCGTGGATTAGTCTCTGTTGTCGCCTCTGCTGTTTCTTCCTCCTCAAAATCACTACACGAGATAGTTGCCTTTGGAAAAGACTCACTTGTTGTTGGAAGAGTTAGTTCTCGTTGTTCTTGCAAATACCGATATGCTTTTCTTTCTACTTTATTCTTCGGTTTATACCTCTTCCCGATATCGAAAAGGTTCTGCAATGAATCAGAGAAATCCTTTCTCTTCTCAATTTCTCTCGCCGACATTCTTAGCTTGCGCTTCTGCAAGATTTTCCAAGTTTCGTAGTACCGCAAGATTTTATGTTGCACTGTCCTGTCGTCGAGCAAATGGTTCAAATGCTTTTTATTCCATGATACTTTCAAAGCTTGTATTGTTAATTGTGCACTTGGTTTAGTCTTTTGCTTCTCTGCTCGCAAATGAAATATGAATTTCCGGAAAACTTCGTTGTATGTAGGCAAGTTCGAAGATTCGGGGAACAAAGGTAGGTATTTTCCAACTAGCCGAATATCCTCCATTTTGAAAAACAAAAAACTGTTGACTAGACCGCGGTTCCTCGTTCAAATATAAAAATACTGAATGAGTAAAACTAAAAATAACAATTCCTTATATACCAAATGTGTAGCCGTTTCATTACCTACTCAGTCTTTCAAAACTGCTCGCTTGGGACGTGTTCGTTGCCTACGGGTAGCTTATATTTTGTTTGGGTGGATAACACTTCAGAACAAAAAGCATTCGAAGCAGACGTTGTCACTACCGAAGCGCGTATACCACAGCAAGCGGCAGGTAACGTACTTTTGTTTTGATCCCCTATAACGTACCTACTTATGTTTCTCGGAAATGAAGCAGTCCAAGGCCAAGAACCTCTTTAGAAAAGATAAACAAAAAACTTTTGTTGCACTTCGTAGTCGCCTATCAAGCTATTGTAATAATTTGGGTACATCAAAAATCGTTTTTTTTCCTTATTTTTGTCCATATTTTGGTAACGGCACATTTTTGTTAACTATTAAAAAAAACATAATAAAAATATCTTAACGAAGTGTAGTATGCCAAAAAAGAATCATGGTTTCAAACTATACAAAAAATATTGACTGGTAAATTTGCTGGAAATATTTTGTTGCTTTTAATTTCCAACTCAAAGGACCACCCTAATGGAAAATAAATGAACCATCCTAATGAAATATCATATATTTAATATTGATAATGGCTTACGATTATATAAGAGATGTTTTGATACTATTATCTTATTTTTTTTTATTTTTCTATAAAATGGACCACCCTAATGAAATATCACATAATATGCTAGCAGTTGCCAACGATGATATAAGACATGTTTCAGTACTATTGCCATGGATATCTCAGCAATTGAATTCAAATCCTCCATATCAAATTCATTTCACTCCTCCACCTCAAAAAATTTCTAAGTCCCAAAAAGTCAATTTTTTTCAAAAATTTTTTTTCGAGATAACACCAGATCTCGACGTTTCATGCATTTCTAAGACATTTGGCATCAAAAACAAAAAATCGATTTCGGAATTTTCACGTACCCCCCCCCCCCCCCCCCTTGGGAAATTTTTCGTGTTTAAAAAAAAAGTCAAACTTTGACCGCTTTGGTCCAACACTTAACGAAGTCCGATTGAGCTCAAATTTTGCATGGGGACTTTTTTTGAGGAGACGAAACTTTTGAGCACTACCCGTTTTTGAAATTCGAAAAGTCGATTTTTTTTGGCACCCTAATGCCCTCCACTCGTTTTCAACATTTATTTTTCAATTTTTCATAACCTGCCGTTACTCTAAACGGAGCTATCAATGCTTTCTCTCCAATTCTCTTAGTTGTAGTATTAAATTACTGTCCACTCCTAGAGCTTCTCATGTTGATGGAAAATTATCTGCTTCTGACCAATTTCATCATGAAAAAGATTTTTTTTCAAGTTTTCCTGAAAGCTACATTTGGAAGATTTTCATCAAATCTATTTTTGTTTTTCAAAAATAATTTTTAATGCCAGAATTGGTGGTGGGCTTCGTGGTCAAGTGGTTAGCGGCGTCTCCCGTTGTTCAAGCGATTGCCATGAGGTGAGGGTTCGATTCCCGCTCCAGCCTGTGGAACTTTTCGCAAAACGAAAATGTCCAATCTGGTCCACTGGGTGTTAGGTTAAGGTGTCCGTTGTAATTTGCTCTATGTTTAATGTTCAGTCTGTACAACCTCGAGTTGAAGACGGTGTAAATTTAAAAAAAAAAAAAAGAATATTATTTTACATTAAATTTCTAATTGAAATGCTTGTGATAAGAGTCTCCCTAGAAGTAACTGTTTTCGATGTTTGTTGAATTTTATTTCATGAGTGCCTAAAAACATAAGAAACACGCCATTTTCATACGTTAATCGAGATGTTCCATCAACAAAATTATGTTTGTAATAACACACATAGATATTCCCACACTTTTTTCCATGGCTTTCACACGATTGGACTAATAGTTTGAAAGTTTTAAGAGATTACTTCGACATTATTGCTATTATTGGCAGATCCCACGACGGTTTTGTCGATTCGATCACTAAATGCAGCATTTGTCAAGCCTAAATAGTTAAAACTTGGCCTAAAACTTCAATACGAAACAAATAAATAAACGACCAGGATCTAGTATTTCTGAGGTATAAAGTTGGTCGAACTAAAAATACTTTTCTGCTACTTTCAGATAATTCAATACATGTTTCTCTTCCTTGTGTTTTTTGACTTTGTTATTGGCTTTTTTATTGCTTTTAATAGAAACAGTACTGTTTGATTAATTTTATATGTTGTAATATAAAATTTATGACTTGTTCACTTTTTTATATGCATGCATACTTCTTCGTTAGAATACAGTTTTGCTGCCATTTTATTGATGAAAATAGATAAAAGCAATGATATTTCTGCGTTCTTGGAACTTGTTTTGCTTGATGACATTTGCTATGCAGTTCTTCTGACCCTTGCTCGTAGTCCTCTTGCGACACAAAACAGAACGATAACGTGGTCAGGTAATCTTCATTTGTTGTATTTAAATGAATGAATAAACAAAGTGGGTCCTCCCTTTGCTCAGTCGGTAAAGGCGCAGCTACAAAGCAACACCATGCTAGAGGTGGCTGGGTTCGATTCACGGTCTGGTCTAGGAATTTTTCGTAAAGGAAAATGTCTCGACTCCCTGGGCATAGCGTATGATTGTACTTGCCATACAATCATACTAATGCAAAAATGATACCTGGCATCGAAAGCTCTCAATTAATAACTGTGGAAGTGCATTTAGAACACTAAGTTGAGAGCAAGCAATAAGCTGATTGTGAAAGCAATAAGCTTAAAATGCTGAAGAAAAACAAAAAATGAAACATATTGCAACCTGAACACAACTACGCTACCAGGGCCGCAGTTTTTAAATGCGGTTGTTGGGGGAAACGTACCTATCAACAGAAGAACGATCAGAATGGAGAAGTTCGGCAAAAACGTTCTTGTGTGGCAGGTTATTTGCTCATGTTCCAAGAAAGTTTGCAATTTTTCACCACTGGGACCATCAACGGTGAAGTTAATCTTAAGGAAAGCATAAAAAAGCATCTTATTCCTCGGTATTGTGAACACAACGTCCCCTCACTGTTCTGGCCTGATCTAACATCCGCTCACTACGCTTCTGCTACGCTGGATCTGATGAAGAAGCACGGTGTTAATTTTGTGCAAAAAGAGGTAATCCACCAATTTGTCCTGAATTGCGTCCGATTGGGCGCTACTGGGCAATAATCAAGCGGCACCTCCGAGACGATGGCAGAGAAGCACAATCTGTTAATGAGTTGAAACAAATGTGGTCATCTGCTAGCCGAAAGCTATCGCAGAAAACAGCGGAAAGGCTAATGAAAGTTATTTGTCAAAAAGTGCATCAGTTCCGTCTCTTGGAGCATTTTGATGAAAATTATATATACTCCGTATTACAGAGACAACAGTTATGAATACTCAAATTTTTTTTTTGAATTTGATTAAAACATTTAACAACAACGTGTCCTCTTTACAAAATGATCATTCCTTATGATATATGGAAAGATTTTTTTGAATTCTCAAGCGATACCCTTTTTTGTATCAGGTGTGTAATAGAATAAAGAATAAAAACTCCATTTTCCATTATTTTTAAGATGTTTATCTTGTCAATAAGAGGCCTAGTATTTTTATTGGGCCATAGAGAAAACGAGTCAGTGCAATCTCCCCAACCTCTAAACATTTTTATATGCCTGAAACGACTTGTGTCGAAGTACAGGTAAACCTTGATTATATGTACACGACACTAAGCTCTTTCAATACCAATTTCTCGAAAATGACGAACCAATTGTGGAAATAAAAAAAAAATCAGACAGAAGGGACGTACTGATAATATATATAGGTTGGTCGAACTGGTTTGCCATTTACGAGAAATCGCCGTTGGAAGAGCTAAGTGCCGAGTACATATAACCGAGGAATACCTGTAATATTTTTCAGCATCGCATCTACCACACCCTCAATCGTCCATGTTTCGTACACCACGTTCCATGGTTAACGGTAGAAAGCACCGACACCTCAACAAACACTTACACTTGCTGAACAATTAAACGGGACAAAGTCTTGAAAACTATCACCTTAGAGGATTACTGTTATCAAACTGGAAAAGACTGCAGAACCCATTTCATATTGACATTCCAGCCGAATTAGGAAAAAGATGCCATAGCACATCTTCTATGACATGCCACACTTTGACTCAGTTCTTTCCTATTCACCAGAACCGATGTGCGTCCATTCCGCTAACCGGATTAGAATATAAATTCCAGTACGCCTACTGCAAATCTCGCAATCCTTCGACGAAAACATCCTATTTCTGTCGGAAATAAATCCACAGCACCCCCAACCGGTCAGCCAACCCGTGCTACAAATCAAGCGCCATCTTGACCTAATCCCGGTCATTTGCGCGAAACGACCGGCCATCGAGATGAGATGTTGAGATGGTTTTATAACCAACTGCCCAGCTTGCATCGTTTCGGGCAGCCGACAATTAATCATGGCAAACGAGCACGGTCATAGAGAGGTCACCGGTCGTTCCGGCCACGTTCGACAGCACGGCAAACTTCCAATATGGTCCCCTACTATGTTACATCAAGAGTGATTCATTTACCCCGTTCCTTGGTCACAATTTCTTTTTAACGACATGGGACCGCATTTCTTCACGCTCGCCGAGTGATGGCGTCGTCTTGAGAGCCATTTCCGCCACCCGTCCGGACCGACCTCCAACCCAGCAGCATGTGTTGGATTTCATGTAAAATTTATTCGAAACATACCGTCCAGCATCCCATTCACACAAAAGAACAAGAGTCAGCACGAGAAAACGCACCAGCTGCTGTCGGTCCGAGCTGGAGTGTAGAAAGCTCTCCGGAAAACGGAAGAAAAACAACCCATCCGAAACCATTGTCACCGCGTGTTTGACAAGCATCGAACCATTATCGATGATATTGGCGACGGTGGCGGAACCGTTCGGAACACACGTCCCGGCGAAAAACAGTTTGGTTATTGGTTCGATTATTATCTAGATTTTCTCATTTAATGTTGCACCGCTCGCGTACGATGTGTTTAATATAATGGTTACATTATCCCCAGGTGGCGCCACATGTTCGTCGTTCGTCGTTCGAGTCCACAGAGCGCTACGGACTCACGGAGACAAAGCACGGCTCTCATAAATGGTTTTCTGTTTCTGCGGTAGATTCTCGGGCACGAACGTTCTTGGGACCTGCACCTACGTATGTACGAGGGGAAATGTGTGAAGTGCAGGATCACTTGTGCTGCGTTGAAGAAGGAGCTGTCCGTAGGTTTTTTTGAGGTTTTTTTTTTCTTGGAGACACCATTTGCCTCGATTTGGGACAGGACAGGAAAACACGCTGCCTGCTGGGCGGGATTTTCGATTTTTGTTTTCGGTAGCTAGGTTGACTGGTTTGCCAGATCGCCACATCATCGCTTTGGATTATGGGAACTGAGCAGGATGAAACTTAGAATGTCATTGTTGAGAAATGGCAGGGAAATTCTATCAAGAGATTTTAGGGCAGCGTTCCATTTGGTGAACAATGAATCCGTGCAAAATTCATGTGCATATGAGATTTCAAGAAATTGGGACTGAAGTTTATATACTCGGCTAAGTTGACACTTAGTTTATTTATTTATTAAACGTCAAACAATAGTAGACCGTTTTGATACATGGATAATTCTTACATGGATACATCCTTATACTAAAATCAAATGTCTATGTTCAATTACTTCGTAGAGTGTTAAAATGTTCAGCGGTCCAAATTTAGTATAATTTGTATGATCACCATCTTCCGCGAATAGGTAAAGATTGGACTCGGAAAAAAGGCGACACTTTGTTTTGGATGTAACTTTTTATCGCGTGGGTTAAAATTAATGAATTTTTTGGGTAATACTAGTTTAGAGTGTTATGTTTATGTTTGCCCAATGCCTTTATCGCGATTTGTCAAGTAGTTTTCAAGATGCATTCGAAACAAGAAGAGCTACGCCAGCAAATCTTGAGCGCGGTGATCGATAATCCTGGCCAGTCGCACAGATGGATCGGCAAAAGGCTTGGAATCCACCATTCCACCGTGTCCCGCGTTGTGAAGATGTTTCAGGAAGACCGTCGACCGACAAAGACCATCGAGCGGCGCGCTGGAAGCGGCCGAAAACCGAAAACTGAATACCCAGAGAAGGCACGGAAGATAAGGCAGTACTTTAAAAATAACCCGGTCAAGCCAGGCTGTCTCGTCATGGACGACGAGACATATATCAAGGCGGACACCAAACAAGCCCCGGCCTCAATTTTTTTGTCGGTACGTCCCGCATGGATTTTCCGGAAAGTTCCGGAAGAGAGGGATGGACAAATTCGCGAAGAAGTACCTGTTGTGACAGGTGATCTGCGAGTGCGGACGGTACAGCAAGCCGTTCGTTACAACCGGCACCATAAACGGGCAGATTTATCGAGAGGAATGCTTGCTGCCCTTCCTCCGCTCTCACCGTGGTCCCACGCTGTTCTGGCCGGATCTCGCTTCGTGCCATTACGCCAAGCCTGTAATGGATTGGTACGAAGCGAAGGACGTTAATGTGGTCCCGAAGGAGGCGAACCCGCCAAATACACCAGAACTTCGTCCGATCGAAATGTTTTGGGCAATAATGAAGAAGAAGTTGAAGAAAAGCGGAAAAACATTCAAAACCGATGAAGCTTTCAAGAAAAACTGGGAGAAATTGTGTAAGGAAGATGGACAAAGCCTCGCCCAAGATCTCATGAGCAGTGTTAAGAGAAATGTACGAGCATTCAGCTTGGGGGAGGAAATTCAATTAATAAATTAGACTAAAACATAGCTCATAAATAGTTATTCAATCCCTGAAAATTTGAGAAGTATCCAATTTAAAATAAATTTTTGGTGGTCATTTTTGTGTGTCTCATTTTTTTCCGAGTCCAGTCTTTAATGATTACGTAATTGTCGAGTGGGGGCACATACATTTAGCTTTGACAAAAGATCAGTTGAGCCAAAAAGTTGTGATACCAAATCATTAACAAACAAGACCTTTGCATAATACCGACGTTCTTTCAAAGTTTCAATATTGATCAGCATACAAGTTGCTTCATATGCTGGGAGATATAATAAAAACTGTTTTTGGATTGACTCTATTCGTTCTTCATGTTTTTTTTTTCATACAAGGAGACCAAACAATACTACAATATTCTAATATTGACCGCACATAAGCAACATAAAGCGTTTTTATTGTATACGGATCTATAAAGTGGTATCCGAAACGTTTTATAAAGTTGAGCATATTGCCTGCTTTATGAACTATCGTGTTATAATGATCCACAAACGTTAGTTTTGAGTCTAGAATAATACCTTAATCTCTTATTTTATCGCATTTTTGTACACTTTCTATTCTTAATATAACTTGAACATTTGGAGTACTTTGTTTTCTGCTAGACGTTAGGAGATTACATTTTTTAACATTAAGTTTTAATAGACTTTTACAGCACCACGTATGAAAAACTTGAATCTCATTGCGAAATAAATTAACTTCATTGTCGTTCTTAATTTCTCAGTACAGCTTTATGCCATCAACATAAATAAGAACATTGAGATCTTTAAAAATAATAGATATGTCATTAGTCTAAAGAATGAACAGAAGAGGTCCTAAGTGTGGATTAGACTTTTTATTATTGAACTTTACAATTTGCTGACGATCATTTAAATACGATTGGATCCAATTTAGCAGTATGATCTCTCAATTCCATTTTGCTTTCCGGCAACTTAGCTATGGTCCTCACAAGTTCCTAACTCATGCTTCCACGGGTCAAGAGATGACAAAGACCGCCAGCTAAGGGTTGCGTACTTAGCTGGTAGTGCAGCCTGGGCACTGTTGTCCTTCTGACTTCAGCTAGATTGAGGAGGTGCGTGCCGAGCGTCTGTCCACCAAGGAGGTGCGGCTGAAACAGCGTCTGTCCTAGCATCTAGCGGTTGAGTAAGAAACGCAGTATCGCGTCAACTATACATTAGGTGGCAGCCGCACCAAGGCGATGTAGGAAGGTAGCATGCTGAAATCTTACCCTACCACATAAAATGGAAGTATTCTTTATACGGTGTAAAATTTCAGATAATCTATGGAATTCCCAAGAGTGCGTCTACAATTGCAGCTGTACATTTGTCAACAGACATGCAGACAGTACAAATATAATTGTTATTATCATTTTATATTATAACATTCCTTCACAATATTTTTAAAGCTATTTTCAGGTTCGCATCTATGCATCGTCGTAAGTTTTAGCCCACCTAACCCACGATATGTATTTGAAAAGAAAGGATGGTTTTTACGTCTTTTTAGAAAGGATCATACGACAAATTCTATTAAATAAAATTTCCAAAAAAATTTAATAATTCTCAAACTAATTGTTTATGATCTCTCATTTTCTATTGCACAGATATAAAGAATTATTAATGGGCCCAGTAGAAAGCAAGAGTTATCGGAGAATTAAAATTGCATTTTTCTTTTTCTCTCTCTGTTTTCTTTTCTTTTTTTGTGGATTTATTAAGCTTCCGTTTTTGGGCAGTAATCATAATAATATGAAATTTATTCCGGCTAATTGTTTGCTTAAATTTTCTTTGCTATTCTGCTTGGCTACCCGGTGATCAACTTTCTTTCATTATATCACTTTGGAAATTTTTGCCATTTCAGAGTTTCAATCATCTAACATCACAGCAGAAGAGACAAATAGTTGCATTTAATTTTTATGTGTATATTATTACAAGATCGTATTATTTTCATCATATCATCATTATATATATATAAGTATAATCATATTAAAAATATTTACTAAAAGATTAGTAATAATAATTAAATTTCATTTGCTTCAAGGTTATTCCAGATAGTACAGATATTTCATTTGATTGTATCTAGAGGTGTTTTTCTATGAATTTAAATCATTGAATTTTATTAAAATTAATAAATGCTCTTCAATTCTGCTGATTATGTATATCTATATGTCATGAATACATACATCTTTTTTTTTTTTGATTCATGTATAATTAAATTGTTTATGTTTTATTTAATTGCAGTAAGACCTTCACATTCCAGAGTTGTATTCATCTGCCACTGGTTGATCTGTAAAGATGCACCAAGCTGCATATGAATATCATATGCCTATTATTACTATTTGAACTATTTCATCATATTATTTTATTTATAACCATATTTAAATTACAGGATGATGAACTCCAACCATAGCATATTTCAATTAAATATTATAGTATATTTCATTGCTCTATTACATACTGCATATTATGACATATTATGTACATTATATATAATAAATACTGGGTTGGGAGGGAGCATCAGGGTATCCTTCAAGCTGAAGCTGGACGATGGTTTGATTGACTGCCTGAGTCTAGGAGGAAATGAACAGTATCTTTTTCTTTTTCCTACCGATTCGATTGTGATGCTGTGAATTCTACTCCAACAGTTTCAGTGAGAGTTAAGCTTCCTTCTTAACAAGCCATCCTGTAGAAAGCTTAATAAGTATTGCGAATTGGGTTATTCGAATTGTTGGATCGTATCGTTGGAAGGAGATTCTTAATTTCCCGTGGATTTCGCGTGAGTGTCTCTGCTTACGGGTCCACCCCTCCGTTTTTGGCCCTTCATACAGCGATATTGTGAATTCAGATCGGTGGCTCAGTTTGATCTTCCTATTAAGTGGAGCTGCATCCAAGCCAAGGACATGAAGGGATGGTGGCTACCATACATACATACATACATACATACAATTGACGAATTCCAGTAAGTTCGTAGCAGTTGAACGGCCTTTGTTGTGCGTTAGTTATTCTATTTTTAATTTAGCTTAACACATTTTTATTTATGACCGATTCGAGAAGTATAAGAATGGCATTATGGCAATGCCACGATAATTTAGAAAGTTGGAATTTGCCAAATTTAAAAATTGGTATGAAGGAAGACTTTTTCCATTCTTTCGGAAACTCCCCACTATCCAGTGACATATTGAAAAGCTAGAATAGAGGAGTTGTCTAATTGTTTTAGACCTGTGAGAATGTCTTATACAACAATGTTACTGACACCAATATTACCTGGATAGTCAGGAAAGTATGAAAAATATTCAAAATCACGATCATTGACCGAAAATTGTGTGTAAGTCTCTTAAAAAAAATGTTGCAAATAGATTACAAATATCTTCTGAGTTATCTCTTAATTTTTCGCACAAAGCCATATTTGTTGGGAAGTTGCACGATTTAACCTTAGTTTTAACGTAACAGAAGATATTTTTCGGGCGTGACTTTTCATATCATTTTCAGTTTTTGTGTTTTACTCAGATAGTGCAGAGGAAATAGTTTAATTAAGTTGGTCGTAGATATTCAAATAATTTTCCAAATTAGCTTGATTATTGTCATTAATGTACATTTTGTGAGCCTTTTGTTTCCGATTCTTCAAATCAGTAATTATCAAATTGGATTTTTAGAAGAATAGCTTCGTCGTCTTCTCGTCAGAAAACCAATTCCTGAATTGTTTCCAGTTACATTTTCAAAATATGTTTACTTTTTCTGACTTTTTAAACCTGTTGCCAGTGTGTCCTCCTCAATTTATACTGAATATTGTCATAGTTGGCTTTGTTGTAATCAAGGACAATCAACATTGGGTTTAGGTATTTTATGCACAAACACAGAAAACTCGATTGCTGTTCGAAACACCTCATTTTTCCATAAGGGATAAAGAGATTCACTGACGTAGATATCTTCATGTGTATTTGTTAATAAAAAAATCTAAGTAGCAATTTTGCTGGTTTTTCACGTGGTTAATTTGGCTAAGCCCTAAAAACGCAAGTTTTTCAAAAATAAATTGTAACGTTTCATTATCGCCAACAATAGGAAGTAAAATAATCTCATTTACTGAGTCAGGAGTAAAATCTGCATTGCGCTGATTGAAATCGCCATATATATGAACTTTATATTCAAGGGGAAATTAAATTACAATTTCTTCAGCTGTTTGAAAAAAGATTCCGTGTGTTGACTTACAAGCTTGATCTGGTGGAAAAAAAACACCGTTGCAAAAATGTGAGTTTCACCAGCAATATGTGTTTTCACCCGTACATGCTCAAATTCTTTAAATTTTGATGAAACCAGAAGTTCCGAGCAAAAATTTGAAGAAACGGCAATGAGAATTCCTCCACCGGACATTCTGTGAGCTAAAATTAAGTCCTGGTCATCTCTGAAAACACTATAATCACTGCCAAAAATTTCTTCACTTTTAATGCTATTATTCCAGCTTGTTTCGGTACACAAGATAATCGAAAGATTGGAGCATAAAATATGTTTATGTATATTGATGCACTTTTCATGCGACTAAAATTCTGACAATACATCAGAATTTCAGTAGAAGGTGAGTCTGAGGGAATTGATGGAAGTACGTCATTGTTTAAAACTATAGATACATTACCAGTTGCATGCGATCGCAGCAAGCCGTGCTTTGAAAATGACGTGTTTTGCTTTTGCTGCGTCGTTTTCGCGGAAATAAAATCAATCAAATTCCTTCATTCAACTAAAATAAATGGTGAATTTATAGTTTCTCCGAGTGCTTTGCGTAGGACGTTGTGAATAGAATCCCTCTCGTAGTGTGTTATTGTTGTGTTTTTTTAAATAGAATGTGCGTCGGTGTCTTTTTCCCATTTTTTGTTTTTTAGTGCCCCGCTCCCGGATCCGGATGAGCTTTCCAGCATCAGATAAGCGTCCCACAGGGTTCCATCCTCGGTCCGACCCTTTGGAATGCTATGTTTGACGGAGTCTTGAGGCTGCGCCTCCCCAGAGGCGTGAAGATTGACGGTTTTGCGGACGACGTTGTGCTCCTAGTGGTTGGCGAATATCGAGAGGAAGTAGAAGTACTCGCCACGGAAGCGATAGATACTGTGGAAGACTGGTTGCGTGAGAAGAAACAGGCGTTAGCTCATCACAAGACCGAGGTGGTACTGATAAGTAACCGGAAAGCAAGGCAGCAGGCGAGACTCTCGGTCGGCGAGTGCATCATCGACTCTAAGCGAGAAGTCAGACACCTGGGAGTAATGATAGATGATCGGCTAAACTTTAATAACCACGTAGACTATGCATGTGAAAGGGCCGCAAAGATAATCTCGGCATAATCTCGGATCATGCCCAACAACTCAGCGATCAGCAGCAGTAAGAAGCGATTACTGGCGAGTGTAACACATCAGTGCTCAGATACGCGGAACCTGTGTGGGTGACGGCACTGCAGACGGAGAGGAACCGATCTCGGCTTAACAGCACGTTTAGGCTGATGGCCATGCGGGTGGCTAGTGCGTATCGAACTATCTCGTCAGAGGCAGTCTACATGATAGCTGGAACGATCCCCAGGTGTCCGAAGAACTGCCCGAGCTAACACCTTAAGGAAGTGGCAGCAGCAGTCGGACAACACTGATAACGGCAGATGGACGCACCGGCTAATTCCATGCCTGTCAAACACGGTTATGTAAATTTCCACATGACGCAGTTACTGTCCGGTCATGGCTGTTTCAAGAAGTATCTGAACAGGTTCGGTCACGCGAGATCGCGTCCTGCACCGCGTGTGGTTATGTAGAGGAAACGCCTGAGCACGTTGTCTTCGAATGTCCGCGGTTCGAGAACGTGCGAAACAGCATGAGATTCATCGTCGGTGACGACGTAAACGGACAACATTGTTCAAAAATTGTGTGCTGACGAAGAAAAATGTGAACAGAACAGTCGTTCAGATTATGTCTGCACTGCAACGAAGTTGGCGAGAGGAGCAACGACAAGTGACGTAGCTGCACAGGTTTTGAGTCGATGACCGACCTGGGTACTCGTCAGCATGTGTATGAGAGAAGGAAAAGTGCACCATCGGGCGCGACCGGAGTAGGCTAGATACACCGCCGGGGACTAGACCGAGCGTCACGTATCAGCATCTAGAAAACGGTTTCGGGAGAACTTTCGTCGTCGGAAAATTCTCCGTCGGAGTAGGCTAGGTCCACTGCCGGGGACAAGTCTGAGTAGATCGTGAAAAAGCACCGGCAATTGATCTTCGAGGCGCCTGTGGACTGGAAGTCATCCTCCAACCAGAACCGCAGGACCGAGCTTGACATCTGCTCGGATTGCATCGGTTTCGGAAGAACTTCCACCGCCGGGGAACTCTTCGTCGGAGTAGGATGGATCCACCGTCGGGGACTATTCTGAGTAGTCCGTAGCGAGTCATTGGCATGAGTCGTTGGGGCACCAGGGAACCGGAAGCAGTCCTCCAACCGGAATCGCTGGACCGACCTCGACACTACCGGACAATATTGAAGCAAGCATATCGCGTTCGTTAACGGTTTCGGGAGATATTCTTTCGTCGGGGAACCCTCCACCGGAGAAGGCTATCTCCACCGTCGGGGAGTATGCCGAGTAGCATCGATTGTGACAAACCGCCAGTTCAGGGTCGTCGGGGCGTCAGTTAACCGGAAGTCACACTCCAACCGGAATCGCTGGACCGACCTCGGCATCCAGTTGGTCAACAAGAAAAGTAGTACAGCTACAACCGGAGAGCGCAGCAGCAGAAGTTTTATGGTGATGAGATCAGCGAATTAGCGCCACTAGCTAGGCCTGGCAACAAGAGAAGTGCATGAGCACAGCCTCTGTGGAATCCGGGGGATACAGGCAACGTCAGACTCTTGGTGGAGTTAAGAGGAGTAGGGTTCAGAGTCATCTTCTCTGTTCAGAGTCCCTCACTCTGGTACATTAAGGGCGAATTCGGTAGCTGGAGTCGGGCGTTTACTACCAAGTAAAAAAACACACACACATACACACACATACACACACACACATACACACACACATACACACACACACACACACACACACACACACACACACACACACACATACATTACCAGTTTGCCATAGTCTACCTCTGTAGAGTGCGTCAGGTCGAGTGAAAACACGGATGTTGTTGTTGTTGTCGTTGTTGTTGTTGTTGTTGTTGTTGTTGTTGTTGTTGTTGTTGTTGTTGTTGTTGTTGTTGTTGTTGTTGTTGTTGTTGTTGTTGTTGTTGTTGTTGTTGTTGTTGTTGTTGTTGTTGTTGTTGTTGTTGTTGTTGTTGTTGTTGTTGTTGTTGTTGTTGTTGTTGTTGTTGTTGTTGTTGTTGTTGTTGTTGTTGTTGTTGTTGTTGTTGTTGTTGTTGTTGTTGTTGTTGTTGTTGTTGTTGTTGTTGTTGTTGTTGTTGTTGTTGTTGTTGTTGTTGTTGTTGTTGTTGTTGTTGTTGTTGTTGTTGTTGTTGTTGTTGTTGTTGTTGTTGTTGTTGTTGTTGTTGTTGTTGTTGTTGTTGTTGTTGTTGTTGTTGTTGTTGTTGTTGTTGTTGTTGTTGTTGTTGTTGTTGTTGTTGTTGTTGTTGTTGTTGTTGTTGTTGTTGTTGTTGTTGTTGTTGTTGTTGTTGTTGTTGTTGTTGTTGTTGTTGTTGTTGTTGTTGTTGTTGTTGTTGTTGTTGTTGTTGTTGTTGTTGTTGTTGTTGTTGTTGTTGTTGTTGTTGTTGTTGTTGTTGTTGTTGTTGTTGTTGTTGTTGTTGTTGTTGTTGTTGTTGTTGTTGTTGTTGTTGTTGTTGTTGTTGTTGTTGTTGTTGTTGTTGTTGTTGTTGTTGTTGTTGTTGTTGTTGTTGTTGTTGTTGTTGTTGTTGTTGTTGTTGTTGTTGTTGTTGTTGTTGTTGTTGTTGTTGTTGTTGTTGTTGTTGTTGTTGTTGTTGTTGTTGTTGTTGTTGTTGTTGTTGTTGTTGTTGTTGTTGTTGTTGTTGTTGTTGTTGTTGTTGTTGTTGTTGTTGTTGTTGTTGTTGTTGTTGTTGTTGTTGTTGTTGTTGTTGTTGTTGTTGTTGTTGTTGTTGTTGTTGTTGTTGTTGTTGTTGTTGTTGTTGTTGTTGTTGTTGTTGTTGTTGTTGTTGTTGTTGTTGTTGTTGTTGTTGTTGTTGTTGTTGTTGTTGTTGTTGTTGTTGTTGTTGTTGTTGTTGTTGTTGTTGTTGTTGTTGTTGTTGTTGTTGTTGTTGTTGTTGTTGTTGTTGTTGTTGTTGTTGTTGTTGTTGTTGTTGTTGTTGTTGTTGTTGTTGTTGTTGTTGTTGTTGTTGTTGTTGTTGTTGTTGTTGTTGTTGTTGTTGTTGTTGTTGTTGTTGTTGTTGTTGTTGTTGTTGTTGTTGTTGTTGTTGGTGTAGTTATTGATATAACTGCACGTCGGAAGAATGTTGTTGTCGCTAGTGATTTTGTTAATATTGTTGAAGTGGTTTATGTATCCATTTATATTATTATCACGCTTCGTACGCTTCCTAAGGTTGCGGGATTTTTTAGCAGCTTTTTCCTGTTGTCGACGATGAAGTTTACGCAAATTGTATTCTGCCAAATCTGCTCTCCACATTTTTTTATTACCTAGCAGTCACCAGCCAGAACCTTCTTCTAAGGGATCATCGTGGTGGGATCTAGCAAGTGCTAAATCTTCGGCCAACTCATTGGCAAGAGTGATTTCACGAATACATGCGTTGCTGGAGGCTGCATAGCGGAAACAGTACTTGATAAATGTTTCATCTCTTCTATGATTTCCGAGGCAGGAAAACTCGGTAGTTCTTTTGCAGCAACTTCAATAAGGCTTACATTCATCGCCTTGATTTGGTTTTCCAAATTTGAGAAGCCATCTCGAACATCGAGCGCAATTTTGCTGGCGAGTGCTTCACAAGCCCGTTGTACACTTGAATCAAATGTGTCCGGAATGCATTTTTTGCGTACAACCGATGACACATCGTTAAATAATTGTACCACGGTGCCGTCGTTTGTTTTGAGCTCACCCCTCAGCTCGGTCAAGTTAGTTTCGAGGCGATCAAAAGTTTCCCGTACATTGAAGCTATTGATAAAAGCGCAAATTTTATCATTTGCAGCCTCTGTGTCTATGTATAGTAACGAGAAAAAATACACAAAACAAATAAGGAAATATACAAAGTAGTCGAGTATTAGTACACGACACTGAGGAATTCTGCACATTGTAGACGAAATACGCGTATCTGTCAAGATAAGCAATAAAAGTAGTTGGAATTAAATGGAAATTACTAATCATTTTTCTCATTTTCTAGTTACAGGTATTCCACTTAACAGCTCACACTCTCCAGGATTCATACAAGGTATGTTTCATTCAGAATATGGCCGTACAAAATAGATGATTTCTTGGAGAGGACATAACGCACGAAAAATCCAAGGGTGTCATTTTGTAGGCTTCAAGCTTTAAGCGAAAAATACAAGAAAAATTAATTGTTATCTCTTCGGATGAATTTTAAAACTTTTCACTGAATTTAACCCATCATTTCTTGTACAGTAGTACTGTCCACCTTATCAGCCATCTTTTCCATCATTTTGCGATATCAGACGGTATTTTGATTGTTTTGCCACATATCTTTAATTTACGTTTGATAATTTCCCATTTTTTTTTTTTCGATGAGACGAAGATCTGAAATATTTGGTGGATTAATACTTTTCTCAAAAAAATCGAAATTATTTTGCTTATAACATTCCACGACTTCACGGCTGTAATGGTAGCTGGCTAGGTCATTTCGAAGTTTTGTTGGCATTGTTTGTTTTGTTTGTGAATTTTAGTCGTGCAGTGATAATTAACTTAACCTATAAATAATATAGAAAAAAGACTCCCACCAGTTTCACCTTAAGAATTTTGGTGAAGGTACCAGGAGGTGGGCAGGATTTAGCGTATCTGCAAAGACACCCGTTTGTTTCATTTCAACACGGATGAACTTGGAAATGTATTTACTGCCAGCTTCTGAGGGAAGTTCTTATTCCATTAGCTGACAATGAGATGGATGAGAACATGATCTTTCAACAGGATAACGCTTCTTGTCATGCATCGGCAGCTACAAAAAACTTCTAGGACTTCCATAACATCCATGTGCTGGAATGGCTGGCATGCAGTCCCTATTCAAATCCAATCGAGAATGTTTGGGGCTTGTTTTCTCGCAAAGTTTATGGTCAAGGAAGAAAGTATGACACGGTGAAAGAATTAAAATTAGCGATTCAGGATGAATGGTCTAGACTTGATCCGAATGAATTGAGATCGTTCATAACTTCTATGCCAAGACGTCTGCAAAAGGTTATTTCTGAAAAGGGAAATGCCACACATTATTTATTTGTTATTTTCTTGAGTTGAAAATCGATAAATAAATGATACTGTTGAAATATTTGATCTTGTCTTTATATTTATTTCCCATGAGAAAAAAATAACTTTCTCAAAACCGTCTCAGAGGGAAAAATACTGATGATGAACTTTTAACTTGCTGCTGATTATTTGGTTTACACAGAATAGAATGTAACACGAAAATTTTCAGAAAGTAGTTTGTCTTTACACTTATTTCCCGCACTATATATATATATATATATATATATATATATATATATATATATATATATATATATATAAATGAGTTTCTGTCTGTCGGTCTGAACCTTATAGAATCGAAACTACAGAACCGATCCACGTGAAATTTTGAATGCAGGAGTTTTTGGGGCCTTGGAAGGTTTTTATGATAGTTTGAGACACCTCCCATCTCTGAAAGGGGGGAGGGGCTCCCATACAAATGAAGCACAAATTTCTGCATTAATCGAGAACTAATCAAGCAAAGGAAACCAAATTTAGTATTTGGAGCATTTTGGAAGCAAAAAATGTTTCTATGGTAGTTTGAGACCCCTCCTTTCTCTAAAAGGGGAGGCTTCCATACAAAAGAAACAGAAATTTCTGCATAAATCAAGAACTAATCAAGCAAATGCAACCAAATTACGCATGTGGGGTTTTCTGGAGAATTTTTTTTCTTTGGTGGTTTGAGATCCCTCCCCTCTCCTAGAAGGGGGCTGTCATACAAACGAAACTGAAATTTCTGCATAACGCTGGATCTAAAAGAGCAAATGAAAAAACGCTTGTGGGGATTTTGGATGAAAGAAATGTTTCTACGGTGGTTCCAGACCCCTCCTCTTTCTGGTAGGGGGGTTCATACAAATGAAATACAAATTTTAACCAAACATGAGAATTCTTCCTACTATTATGAGCATTTGTATGCAGGGGTTTATGGGACCGGAAAAGGTTCTTATGATGGTTCGAGACTCCCATACCAATGAAACACATATTTCTGCACAACTCGAGAACTAATCAAGAAAATGGAACCAAATCTGGCATGTGAAGGTTTTTGAAGGCAAGAAATGTTTTCACAGTGCTTCGAGACCCCTCCCCTCTAAGGAAGGGGGGGGGGGGCTCTCTCATACTTATGAAACACAAATGTCTGCATATCTCGAGTACTAATCAAGAAACTGGAACCAAATTTGGCATGTGGGGGTTTCGGAACCAGGATTTTTTTCTGAGGGGGTTCGAGACTCCACCCCTCTCAGGAGGGGAGGGGGGCTATCATACAAATGAAACAGAAATTTCAACCAAACATGAGAATTATCCAGGTTACTAAAACACAAAATGTTTATTTCGTGGGGAAAGCAGCATGTTCTGATAGAAGTTTTAACCCCTTTCTAGTCAAGAATGGGGGATGCTTGAGTTTCTCTGTGTGCTACATATGCACAAGAAGTTAATCTAAGGTTATGCAAGAGAAAATGACGTTAAAACTGACAGGATACGGCGTGATTTGAAGATAAATGTATTGTCAATGAAATGCTTCTACACAGAAAGAAAAACCCTGGTAGAAACTAAAGATCTGAAGGTATAATTAAAAATACACACCTACGTTTAATTTTGCAGAAGTTACACACATTAGCAAACAAAAATATTTGAACAAAACTCATTCCTAAAAAAAACTACAAAAGCACCGGTTCTATTATATTTTCATTCATTTAGTGGCAAGCGTAGCAAGGCTCGCACCGGGTTCAGCTAGTAACTCATAAATGTCGGCCGCGAACTTGCAATTAAATGGAAATGAGAAAAGAATATTGTAGTTGTATTTGTATTTGTATTTGTATTTGTATTCGTCTTCGATTCTATCGTACAGACTTAATCTTAACCTACATTCTTAATTCTAGATTTAAAACAATATTTAGACAGATTAAAATCAAATAGGTCACTTACACTATTAAAATTTCTAATGCAAGAACTGAGTGGGTTATTTCGTCCTATGTACTGGAATGGCAATCAGAGCAGCATTTCTGAGCCGGCCACTAGGTAGGTTGAATTGCACACACGATAGAAGATCCGAGGAATCGATATTGTGTTTAAGAATATCAAAAATCAATAACCTTTGCAGCTTTAAGCGTCTAGACAAGAGCAGCTCAAGGTCAATCAGTTGACAACGCACTGGATAGTCTGGCAGGTTAGCAGGGTCATTCCATGGCAGGTGACGGAGAGCAAAGCGGATGAACAGCTTCTGCACGCGTTCGATACGAATGACTTGTGAGGTGTGGTAAGGGGCCCAGACAGGAGCAGCGTATTCCAAAACACTACGCACTAGCGCACAGAACAGTGCCTTCAGTGCATGTACGTCAGTGAATTCTAACGTATTCCGTCGGATAAAACCGAGAACAGCAAAAGCCTTAGCAGTAACGGTTGAAATATGCTCGTTGAAACGTAGCTTGGAATCCATTATCACACCTAAATCTCGAATCGACTGAACTTGTTCCAGTGTTGTTCCAGTAATGGTGTATTCGTGTCTAATGGGAGATAAGCACCGGCAAAAAGTTATCACTTTACACTTCTTAATATTTGCGCTCATTCCATTTTCGTCGCACCAAATCAGTGTCACCCTGCAGAGCGACGCAATCCAGCATAGATTTTATTCTACTGAAAATTTTGAGGTCGTCGGCGTACAGCAGTTTAGCAGATGAGAATTGATCGCATAAATCGTTGATGTACAGAACGAAGATCAAAGGTCCTAGCACACTACCTTGCGGAACACCAGAAGGAACGCTGAAGGTCTCGGATCGAGAGTAGTTCACCTGAACGAAAGCCTCCCTGCGAGTCAGGTATGACAAAATCCAATTGGCTATCCAATCAGGAAAACCCATGTGATGAAGCTTCTCCACGGCATATTGGTGAGGAACGGTGTCAAACGCTTTCAAAAATCGAAGTATATGGAGTCCACCTGATTCCGCTGCTCGATCTCCCGAAACAGCACATTCGAATAACATAACAAATTGGTCGTTGTAGAGCGATGTGTAATAAATCCATGTTGATATTCCGAAATAATTGGTCTCGAAGCAGACAGTATTACTTTGTGAACCATGGATTCAAGGAGTTTACCCAAGCAACAAAGAATCGAGATTCCACGATAATTTTCAACGCTTCGTGAACTCCCAGATTTGTGAACTGGAATCATTTTGGCGGTTTTCCATAATCCCGGAATCGTTTTTTCACTAAGCGACCGATTGAAAATCAGAGTCAGTGGCCCGACAATAGACCTAGCACAGTTCTTCAGAAGAAAAGGCGTAAGGCCATCAGCACCGGCCCCTTTCGAGACATCTAGGTCGCGGGGAGCTGACATCACTTCCTGTTGGGAAAACTGGAAGCATGGAAGGTGAATATCGTGGGTTGGGATATTCTGAAAGCTTCCTGGGTGCAGTAGTGGCGATGTTGAGCTAAACACACTTTGAAAGAAGCTTGCAAAAAGGTTCGCAGCCTCCCTGGATGTAGTTACCGTAGTACCACCATAACTGACCGTGTTCGGGATCTGACTATTTGACTTTTGTGCTCTCACATACTTCCAAAATATCGATGGGTTATTTTTAATGTTCGATTGCAGGTTATCCAGGTATCTTCGGTGGCTGGACTTAAGAAGCTCATTATAGGAAGATTCCACAAGATGAAGCAGATTCCTGTTTTCGGCAGATTTCGCAGCGAAGAACCGCTTACGTACTTTCCTTAACCTGTTACGCAAGTTTCTTAACTCTACAGTCCACCAGGGTTTTCTGATAACAGCTAGATTAACACCACGGCGACGAGGGACTTTCGAATGCAATATACCAAACAGTTTGTCGTAGAACAGGATAACATTGCCGTCGACAGAATTCCCATGGAGGTAATCATCCCAATCCACCGAACAGAGCTCAGCATTGAGAGAAATGAAATCGCAACGCCGAAAGTCCAGATCCATGATGTCCGATTGGGGTTCATGAGGGATGGGTACGAAACAGTTTACGTCGGTTTGTAGAACTAACGATGGATGATGCTCATCAATGGGAAGAAGTGGTATAACTGGTTGCGAAATTTCCATGATGTCCGTAGAGCTTGTAAACACCAGATCTAAAACTCTACTGTTGCGATTGGATATGGAGTTAAGTTGCACCAGACGACAAGCCGAGATGGAATCGGTAAGAGCAACTTCTTGCTCGCTGGATGCGTTTGTGGGCAGGTATCCGTTGACGTCATCATCAAAACTCCAATGCAGGTGAGGGAGATTATAATCACCAAGCAGCAGAATGATATCGTTGTCGGAAGACGTTTCTGAAACATGTTGAGCAGCAGCGCCGTGGGTGGCATACAGCATTGGGCTAGAATTTGGACGTAGATAAATGCCAAAAACGTACAACGATCGGTTGGCAAACTTCACGCGCACTGCAACTTGCTCAAGCTCATTACAGTCTGTCAAAGAAACTTCTGCACAGTGTAGATCGCATTTGACTGCTACAATCACACCGCCAACCGCTCTCGATAAATTGCTAGTGGATTCACTGCGACCGCAACGAAAAAAGTAGAATACCGGGGGAAGTTGGGGGTTACGGTGGTGGGGCGGGGGCGAATTTTGGGAAAAAACTCTACTATGTTATACACGGTGGAATAACGGTGGGGGGGGGGGGGGGCGCGAGGGGGTCGGTGGCTTCCATAATACCAACATTTTTGCGTCCCAGAAGTGTAGTCGACAGCGAAGAAAAACAGGTTAAAATTTCAGAGGATGCTAGACGTGATCCAGCGGGTTTCTGTTTGTGGTGTCCAGTGTATCGTGAAATCTGACTTAACACTACTGATGAGTTGCATGGTGCACAGTTCAAGGTCGGTGGCAAGTTTAACTGCGCTGCGCTGAAAGCAAGAACACATTTCAGGCGAAGAATTGATGCTATCGAGCACACACTTGCCTGAGAGAGGAGGTTGGAAGCCCCCTCTACCAGTCTCAATCCCAGGTCCAGAACGACTACGATGACAGGAACCAGCAAGCGCGACTGGGAGGAGAGGCTCAGGGGCTTCCATAAGGCGACAGGCAGTGCGTTCTGAATTGGTTGGAACATCAACTATGGCAGGATTCATGTTAATCACGTGTTTTGTAATTATCGTGGGCTCGGGTAGTTTTTTTTCTCGTGGTTCGAAAGCTCGAATTCTACTCCATCTGGCCAGTACCATTTATCCCCAACGCTATTTTGCACGTTTGTTGGCACAATTGCTTTGAACGACACAAATGTTAGCTCGCGCTGATCCTTACCTCTGGGAATTAGTTTCACCACTTTCACCATGGAGGCGTCCACATTTGTAATCTCGCAGATATGGTTTCGAATAGCCGCTTCGGTCTGATCGGGTGCAAAAGGTGTGACGTAGAATGCTGCTAGATGGTCGTCCAATTGCAGCTGAGATTTCTTTCGAGCTACTTTCAATGAATCAATACCTAGCGGTCGTGTGGTTGGTGGTTGTTGAGGCGGTGAAGTTGTGGTGGAGTTCATCACGTTTGCTGCATGGCTAGAGTGATTAGCGGATGAGACTAAGCTCGCTCCAGCTATGGCAGTAGGAACACCAACGGTGGCGGTACTCAAATTTAGCTGATTTTTTCCTTGAGATGAACAGTTATCAGAGCGACTGGATATGATTTGCACGCGTTTGTTAACAGCAATGAATTTGTCTGTTGGTTGATTGATAGTGCCGTTTATGTCATCGAGAACTTCAAAGAAAGAAGTATCGTCACATGAGCGAGAACGGTTGAGAGGATCAACCGAGTCGTCGAGTGTAAGTTGGTCGATTGTTTTGTGGAAGGCTGCATGGTCCTGCGATTGGTTGATTTCTTGTTCCTATTGATGGGCAAAAATAATACCGTTAATATTTCGCAGATTCTCACCGTAGTTTCCCAGTCTTGTGTCCATTGAGTCCATCCTAATGAGAAGTTCACGTAAAGCCTTCATAATAATTTTATCACGATCGTAAACTGAGGGCTCGAAGTTCAATCGACAAGCCTGACAGAACCATAGCAGGCCCACTTTAGCGGACCACGATGCATGATGACTTCTGTTCACTCCTACACAGCTTGGGTGGAATTGCCGATTACAAGATCCATTGCAAACAATAAATTTGTTTAGGATCAAAGTTTTGTTGCATCCATTGCACGTCTCCATGACGTGGAACTCGGTCGGCGTATCTGTGGAGTACTTTATATGTCTCCTTTCGATATACTTCGCGCACAACACTGAACGAGCGGTGATGAAAACAAAACAAAAATCGACGTGACGAGAGATGAATGGCGACAGCGTTATCACACTATGTACAAAACAATACACTTTATCGAACGCGCACAAAATAAAATCATAAAAACAACAACAATACAAGGGTTCACGGCGAAAACTTCAACATGCATAAGCTGACAAAGAATTCCGTGATTGAATGTGGTACAGATGGATAATAAAATTGGTCCACAAAACGAATAAAAATGCGAAAAACCGTTAGAATAAATTCACGCTAAACCGACTTGGTGACCATACTGATTACTATTGGTGTAACCATTATATAATAATGGGGCCGTGTTACTCTCTGCGAGAAAAGAGAGTGGTTTATCGATGAGTCAGAGTTCGTTGAATCACGATTCATCTTTATAAGTGATGCGATAATTTTTTTGTATCGAACGTTTA
This sequence comes from Aedes koreicus, assembly GCA_024533555.2. Classification (NCBI taxonomy): domain Eukaryota; kingdom Metazoa; phylum Arthropoda; class Insecta; order Diptera; family Culicidae; genus Aedes; species Aedes koreicus. Next base: position 27,176 of record JAHHFK020006019.1, read on the forward strand.
GTATTATTATTAGCACCTATGTCCTATTTGATACAAGTAATACCGACAGTAAAGATTCTAAATGATCTTAAATGAGGAAGAGCATCTTGAACATAAAAGGACTGTATCGAAAATAAGTTATCCATATATGTTTCTTCAAAATTATATAAAAATGATATTTTACACGATGCGGCAGAAAATAATGCGAAAACGTTCAAACTTGAGTATTGGGTTAATTCATGTAGCTAGTGACTAATTTCTGTCGAAAGTGTATTTTTTTATGTTCACTTTCAAGTGCGGCATCCAAACATTCTATTTGTTTTATTGCAAATTCGTCAAAATGTTCGCGAAAGAAGTGATCACCAGTTTGTTGCTCGTCCAGAAGAAGCCGAAAGAGATTGCCAAGGTGGTAGGGTGCCATTTGGCAACAGTTTACCGCATCAAAAAGACCCTGCAGGATGGTCCTAAGCAGCGGAAGCCGGGAAGCGGACGTCCGCGCTTTACACGCACGCCGAACGTGATCAAATCGGTCCGTGAAAAAATTGCTCGCGATTCGGTGCGTTCCATAAGAAAACTTGCAAAGGAAGCCAATATTTCGGAGAAATCCATGCGGAGAATCATCACAGAAGACCTGCATGCATCTGCCAGAGCCAGAGTGAAACGCCACTTGATTACGGACCGGGTCAAGGAACTACGAGTGACTCGTTCCAAGAGAGTGCTTTCCTTGCTGAAGAAGGAAAAAATGATAATCCTGTTCTCCGACGAAAAGCTTTTCAGCATCGATGCTGTGGCCAACAGCCGCACGGACCGGTTCATTTCACCGCAGAAAATGGAGAACGTTCCGGAAAAAGTGAAATTCAAATTTACAACCAAACATCCGGCTGGTGTCATGATGTTTGGCTTGGTGGCGTTCAACGGTTTGAAAATGTCGCCTGTTTCCATTGATGCTGGAGCTAAAATCAATACCGAAGTGTAGATCGGTATTTTAAAGGACCAACTGCTCCCCTGGGTGAAGGCCAACTGGGTGAGAACCAAAACGTTGTCCTACAGCAGGATGGAGCTCCGTGTCACACGTCCAATCGAACCCAACAATGGTTGAACGATAACATTTGGCCGAAGGATTTGTGGCCCCCTAGCAGTCCAGATCTTAATCCATTGGATTACTCGATTTGGGCATATGTAGAAGCACGAGCCTGCAAAACATCACACCCTAGTGTGAAAACCCTGAAGTCAACCGCACATCAATGTCGGAAGACTACGTCCGAAAGGCATGCTCTGGCTTCCGGCGTCGGTGCGAGGATGATATTTATGAAAATGGAGGATACATTGAATAAATTTGTTTAAAAGACTTATAGAGATATCTGCACTCGAAAATGTGGATATTATTGCTTGAATTAGTTGAAAATTGGATTTGCTAGAAATAGAACAAATTTTCGCATTATTTTCTGCCGCACCCTGTATGAACTATTCGCATATATCCTTTGATTTGATTTTGGACATCAGCCTTAAGCTTTTGTCTCCGCTCGTGCTCCAGCTTAAATCAACACACTTTGCTAATGTTCTAGAAAGAACTTTGCTGAAATTCTTGGATGGACTTTGTTGAAATTCAAGGTTCCTTACACTTCGAAAAACTTCACCGAAATTCTAGGAAAAACGTCGCAGAAGTTCCCGACTGACTTTCCTGGAAGTTTCCTGTACCTCCCTGAAATTCTTCGCTAGTTTTGTAGGAAGAACTTCCCAGAAGTTCATTGAAGAACTTCTTTGAAGTTCTCTGAAAAGCTTCCTAAAATACTCTGAAGAACTACTCTGAAGTCCTCTGAAGATCTTCCGTGAATATGCTGAAGAGAAGAATTGAAAATATTTCAAGGAGTTCCTGAAGTGATCCTTAAACTAGTTTGGTAACTTGTATAGACGAGCATTCCAAAAACAATTAAAAGATATCTTGATAGCATTCCGACACGAACCGGATATATTCCAAAAAGATCCTTAAATAATTCTGGATGGAACATCTGAAAAGGATAAAGCTTCTTATCCCTGAACAGTATTCAATACAACGATTTTTGTAACGAAACCGTAAAGATTCTGACTAAAGAATGAATGCTAATAAACATAATGAATGGATTCCGGATAGATTCTAACTCCAAACCAGTTTTGAAGGGATTTTGATGGAATCCTAGAAAGTTTCTGGAAGTATCCTTAAACGATTCCGAGTAAAGTTCCAAACTACCCAGAATAGATTTTAAAGAGATGATGAAGGCATTTCGAAGGGATTCTGAAACATTCCGTAATAATCCTGGAAGAACTCGCAAATGACTCTGAAAAGATACGCAAAATGTTCTGAAATGATTACAGAAGGATACTTAAAGAGTTCCGTAAGAATCGTGAGAAGCATTTGAAACAAAATCAGGAACGTATTTAGATAGGATATGAAGTGAATACTTTTGAAAGGATTTACAAAGCATTCTAAAGGTACCCCAAAAAAGTTCTCGAAGAACAATATTTAAATCCTGAAAGAAAGCATCCTAAAACAACACAAACAAAATTCAGAACCTTTTGCGAAGATCTTGAAAGGAAAAATCAAGAAAGCATGTGGGAGAGTTCAAAAGGGATTTGAAAATAATCCTTAATAGATCCTACACAATCCTGGAAGGACTCCAAGATAATCCTAAAAGAGCACCCGTGAAGAGATTCCAAAGTGAGCCTTAAAGGACTTCGAAAAAATCCTGGAAGAACTCCGAACGAAACTTTTCCGAAAGTATCTTGAAAGACCTGCGAAAAGTTTGATTAGGAGATTTCAGAAGAATTATGAAGGGCTTGCAAAACTATTCTGATGACATTCTGAAAAAAAAAAATCCTTATGAGATTTGACAGTATTCTGAAAACAAAATTTCGATGCTGACAGGCTATCCAAAGGATTCTATAATGATCCCGACAGCCATCTTGGAAAATTTTTAAAAACCTTCAAAGAATTTCAAGAATATCTTAAAATCGTTTCCGAAAAGATGTTGAAAATATTAAAAACGATAATTAAAGCATCAGGAAAAGTTTCCTAAGAAAATTCCAAAAGAACGCGAAAATCCAAGAAGTTTTAGAAACGATTGTGACAGGATTCACAAAGATTCCTTAAGTTGACAATTACATTGACATTTGTACACCTTGTGGATGAGGCTACGATGAGGAATAATTTGTTGAAGACATTGCATGTCACCATGACTCGGAACCAGTATTTGATACGTTTCTTCACGCAATAATCTCCACGAAAACACTCCGGAAGACAAGACGGTCGCTCGCGTGGTCACGTCCATGCAAACGTTGGAGACAGGGAGGCGTTGGTATTTACCTTAAGAAGACGCAGGAAACGCTCGCAGCTCACCCTTCAGAAGAAATGAATGTTTAGAGAGAATAATTTAACAGAATGGTTTTGTTTACAGAATACAAATTTATTTAAAAGTGGTCGTTGAAAGCATCCAGCCTAAGCAGGTTTAATGATGCTCCTTTTCTCTACATACGGATGGGCATTTATAATAGGTTAGCCCTTTGTAGCTTATGGTTATATAGAATGTCTGAAACTATGGTTTTCCTCTTACGGTAGAGACATGGTCAAAAATTATTCTCATACCCAGAACAAAATAATGAACTTTAACAGGCGCGTTAAATTTCCCCTAGTTGAATTCGAAGCCAAAGGAGGCGTAAACAACGAAATTGTTTGCAATCTTTCATGCAACATCCAACAATGTTTGCAATCTTTCATACAACAGGCTAGATTCAGGCGTTATCTGGCTTAAATTTACGCGAAATATACCATTACTTTATGTCAAATCTAGCATTCCCTTTATGTGCATTAGATAACAAAGAAAATTCAATGTGTCTTTTTATCTTTGTAGCATTTAAAGCTAAACATAGTTTCGGAACTTTACAGAATTTTAATACATCATTGAGCGATTACAGCCTTCAACAACGCACAAAACCTAGGTGACGAACTAGCTCAGGAAGCTAAAAAACCCTAATAAAGAATTAAAAAAAAAGCACAAAACCTGACCAATACGAACAATCAAGCTGTATCTTAACACAGATAAAAAGAAACATTGGATTTTCTGCGTTATCTAATGCACATAAAGGTAATGCTAGTTTTGGCAGAATTTAATGGGATATTTCATACAAACTTAAGCCAGATAACGCCTGAATCTAACCTGTTGTATGAAAGATTGCATACAATTTCGTTGTTCACGCCTCCTTTGGCGTGGAATTAAACGAGGGTAAATTTTACGCGTATGTTAAAATTCATGATTTTTTTTCTGTGAAGAAGCAACAAATTTAATTTTATCAACAGGATGAAATAATGGATAAAACTCACGTGAACTGTAGATCACAGTTGCTGAAATGTAACGAAAGATACGAAAGACGAGCATCTTTTCTAGGATGTCAAAAATCACCTTCCGACGAAGGGCGAGACAGGCATCCTCAGAGCAGTATTTATGCATGGATATACTCGCGATTAACTCAATGTGCCTCAAAATTTGATCGAAGTTCATATGTTTTTTACCAATGAACGCATCCCAGTGACCTGGGATTTATTTGTGAACAGCGTGTCAGAAATGAGAGTGTGGCTTCATATAAGGTCCCGGAAAACGTAAGGATACAGTGGAAGTTACTTTTATTCTCTATTATGTGGATGACTGTGTAGTTCAACTTAGTGAAAATAGTTTCCATTAAAAATGCGTTTCGTCCAGTGAACAAGCGAACGGTGCGGTTCGTTGTGTACGCTCTCCGTTGCTTTGGAAGTTTGTCACGCGTTGTTTCCAAGTGCAGTTTTTTTTTCTCTCGATAGTGTCCTCATCGCAGTTGATATCGAGTTTTGCTTTTTCTGAAGAAGAAAACGTGTGTTAATCAGTGCAACGACGCTATTAATTGCAATTAGCAATCGAATAGCCATATTGCTCCGCATCTATTCACGGCACGCACACCAGCAGTCCATCGTGTGTAGCGTGCAATCGTTCATCTGCCAACCACCACCGACCAGCGTCTTCATCATCGTCATCATTTTCATCATCGCTGAGCTCCACATCTAGCCCGTACAAGCGGCCACACATCGTCGCTCAGCAGCAGTAGCACATTCGTTGACCGGCTGCAGCAGATCAGTGATACATATAAGATAAGTTTTTGTTTCTCCTGAATACATTATAATTTAATTTTGAGTGAGTGCGTGTGTGTGTGAGAGAGTGTTTTTAGCTTTAGTTTGTTTTTCTGTGTTCGATTATTTTTAATTGCGTGAGGGTTTGAGCGTCATAAACTCCCACGTGAGAGCCATGGATGATTTGTCGGAAGACGAATCATCTATGGCGCGAAATGATGGGGTAGCTCATAAGGTTACCCGATCACGTGCTTATCCAGATGGTTCAGCTGGTCCATGGGTTGTCTTCTTTCAGCCCAAAACGAAACCTCTTAATGTATATCAGATCTCCAACGATCTGACGAAGCGATTCTCGGCCGTGACCGAGATAATAAAAGTGAGACCGAATAAACTTCGGGTCGTTGTGTCCAACCTTAAGCAAGCTAACGAGATTGCTGTCTCTCAGCTTTTTACACTCGAGTATCGGGTGTATATCCCAGCTCGGGGTATTGAAATTGAAGGTGTGGTCACCGAAACGAGTGTGAACCCTGAGATCCTGCTGAAACAGGGGGTTGGTCGATTTAAGAACCACCTGCTTTCTCCAGTGAAGATACTGGATGTGATAAGACTTGGCACAGTATCGATCACTAAGGGTGAAAAGAAGTTTACACCGTCAGACTCGTTTCGTGTGACCTTCTCTGGCTCAGCCCTCCCTCAATACGTCGAGTTGGGAAAACTTCGACTACCTGTGCGGTTGTTCGTACCTCGGGTCATGACCTGCCAAAAATGCCAGCAGATGGGACATACGACCTCCCATTGCGGCAATAAGGCACGCTGCTCCAACTGCGGGGAGAAACACGAGGATGGCGCCTGCGCAGACAGCACACCAAAATGCGCTTTCTGTAAGGGAACTCCTCCTCATGCTCTCTCGTCGTGCCCGGCGTACAAACAACGCGGGGAACAATTGGAACGCTCGCTAAAACAGCGTTCCAGGCAATCTTTCGCCGAAATGGTGAAAAAAGCCACACCATCACCCGATGCCAATACAAATCCCTTTGCTCCTCTGTCAGATGACGAGTCTGACTTTGATTTGGCTGAAGAGGGAACATCGTGCAGTTTTCCGGAAGGTGCCCCACGGAAGCGAAGACGCGTCCGCCCACGGAAAGTTGCTGAAAAGAAGCCCGAGACCAGCATGCCTACTTCAAAAAAAGGTGGGAAAAAGGAAAATCCAATTCCTCCTGGTTTTCGTAGTACTAACTACACCCAGGACTTTCCATCTCTCCCGGGGACATCCAAAAGCCCTGATGCCCCGCTTTTAAGAACAGAAGCCCCCTCCTCAAGCGGGCTGTTCTCATTTGATAACATTGTCGAAGGTATCTTCAAGTACCTTGAAATTTCTGACCCTCTCAAAAGCATTGTATTGGCAATGCTTCCCACAGTGAAGACTTTCTTGAAGCAATTGACAATTAAGTGGCCCCTCCTTGCAGCTATCATTTCCTTCGATGGATAATTTTCCAAATGAGGTCGGGGATTTGATCACTGTTCTGCAGTGGAATTGTCGAAGTTTTGTTCCTAAATTGGAATCTTTCAAATTTTTGGCTCACAATACCGGTTGTGATGCATTTGCTATTTGTGAAACATGGCTCTCTCCCGAAATCGATCTTCCGTTTCATGATTTCAACATTATTCGTCTTGATCGTGAGGATTCACGTGGAGGAGGAGTACTTTTGGGGATCAAAAAGTGCTACTCCTTCTATAGAGTGAATTTTCCTCCTATTCCAGGTATTGAAGTTGTCGCATGTCAGGCTGTTATTAAAAATAAAAGCCTTTGCATTGCTTCCGTTTATATTCCTCCTAGAGCCTCAATAAACCAAAAACAACTTTCAGATATTTGTTCGGTTCTTCACAGTGCACCGAGGTTTACCGTAAAAAGTCCGACGCGTTTAAAGTTTTCCGTAGACGTGGAATACCTGAGCACTTCGAAGTATACACGGCTCTCGAACGCGAACTTAAGAGTCTCATCAAGGCCAAGAAACGCGGTTACTGGCGAAGATTCGTGGACGGGCTATCGCGCGAGACGTCGATGAGTACTCTTTGGAACACGGCGCGAAGATTGCGTAACCGAACTACGAACAACGAGAGCGAAGAGTACTCGGACCAATGGATCCTCAAGTTCGCGCGAAAAGTTTGTCCAGATTCTGTGCCGGCACGGATGATTCCTCGCGAAACCACGAATTCGATAGATGAGAACAGCCAACCTTTTTCAATGGTAGAGTTCTCTCTCGCACTCCTTTCGTGTGGCAATACGGCTCCAGGGGTTGATAGGATCAAGTTCAACTTGCTTAAGAACCTCCCAGACGTCGCTAAGAGGCGCATGTTGTACTTGTTTAATCAGTTTCTGGAACTCAACATTGTACCGGATGATTGGAGACGGGTGAGAGTTATAGCCATTCAAAAACCTGGTAAACCCGCGTCTGACCACAACTCCTATCGACCCATCGCGATGTTATCTTGTATTCGAAAGTTGTTGGAGAAAATGATCCTCTTCCGTCTGGACAAATGGGTTGAGACGAATAACCTGCTTTCAGATACTCAATATGGTTTCCGTAGGGGTAAGGGAACGAACGACTGTCTCGCGTTGCTTTCCACAGATATTCAGTTAGCTTTTGCTAAAAAAGAGCAAATGGCTTCTGTGTTCTTGGACATAAAGGGGGCTTTTGATTCAGTATCTGTTGAAGTTCTATCAGATAAACTCCACGCTTGTGGCTTTTCACCATTAATGAATAATTTTTTGTATAATTTGCTGTCAGAGAAACATATGAGCTTCTCTCATGGAACCTCTACAGCTTCCCGATTTAGCTACATGGGTCTCCCCCAGGGATCATGTTTAAGCCCTCTTTTGTATAATGTTTATGTCAAAGACATTGACAGTTGTCTAAATGACAACTGTACGTTGAGACAACTTGCGGATGACGGCGTAGTGTCTGTCACGGGACCCAATGGGGTCGATCTGCAAGGACCTTTACAGGATACCTTAGACAATTTGTCTACTTGGGCTCTAGAGCTAGGTATCGAATTCTCTACGGAGAAAACAGAGTTGGTAGTTTTTTCAAGGAAGCATAACCCAGCACAACCGAAGCTTCAAATTTGGGGTAAGCCGATAACTCATTCAATGTCCTTTAAATATCTTGGGGTCTGGTTCGATTCAAAGTGCACCTGGAGATCCCACATTGAGTATCTGAAGCGAAAGTGCCAGCAAAGGATCAACTTTCTTCGAACAATTACCGGGACCTGGTGGGGAGCGCATCCGCAAGATCTTCTAACGTTGTACCGGACAACGATTTTGTCGGTTATCGAATACGGTAGTTTTTGTTTTCAGTCAGCGGCTCGGTCGCACATCATAAAACTGGAACGTATTCAATATCGGTGTCTTCGTATCGCGTTAGGTTGCATGCACTCGACTCACACCATGAGTCTTGAAGTGCTGGCCGGCATGTTGCCACTCTCGGATCGGTTTACAGAGTTATCTCTCCGGCTCCTCACCAGGTGTGAAGTAATGAACCCCCAGGTAATCGAAAATTTTGAGAAGCTTCTCGAGTTGAATCCTCAAACTCGCTTCATGACTTTGTACCATTTGTACATAACACAGGATGTCAGCCCTTCGCCGAACATTTCCAATCGTGTTTGCTTCTCCGATTTCGATAATTCGGTTCATTTTGATTTATCCATGAAGCAGGAGCTTCATGGAATCCCAGAGCATCATCGTCCTATGATTGCTCCGGTGATATTTGCTGCAAAGTTTGGCCAAGTTGATTCCACTAAATCGTTCTTCACTGACGGATCATTGATAGAGGAGTCAGCAGGCTTTGGTATATTTAATGAAATTTATAGCGCCAATCGTAAACTTCAAGCTCCTTGTTCCGTATATGTCGCTGAATTAGCGGCAATACACTTTACGCTAGAAATTGTTGCCTCACTAACACCGGATCAGTATTTCATTTTCACGGATAGTCTCAGTTCTATAGAGTCTATTCGCTCCTTGAGGCCGGTAAAGCACTCCTCGTATTTTCTCATGAAAATACAGGAGCTTCTAAGTGCTTTATCTTCGCGTTATTTTATCATCACCTTTGTATGGGTCCCATCTCATTGTTCAATTCTGGGCAATGAGAGAGCGGACTCGCTGGCAAAGGTGGGCGCTATAGAAGGCGATATTTATGATCGACAAATCGCCTTTAATGAATTTTTTACTATTTTTCGTCAACAGTCACTCGTCAGCTGGCAGTATAAATGGAGTAAAGGAGATTTGGGGCGATGGCAACATTCTATCATCCCAAAGGTGTCGAAGAAATCTTGGTTTGGAGGGATGGATGTGGGTCGAGACTTCATTCGTGTGATGTCTCGCCTCATGTCCAATCATTATTCTTTGAACGCTCATTTATACCGTGTTGGGCTGAGCGACAGCAATCTCTGTGAATGTGGACAAGGTTACCAGGACGCAGATCACATTATTTGGTCATGTGCTGAGCATCGTGGAGTCAGATCTGAGCTTTATGATTCCCTTCGGGCTCGAGGTAGACAACCCAATGTACCGGTTCGAGATATTTTGGCTATACGTGATCTGGAGTTTATGAAACTCATTTATGTGTTTTTGACTAACATTAGCCTTAGATTGTAGTTAGTTTAACCTGTATGTTTACTTTAAGTTTTTTTTTCTCTGTGTTTGTGTGTGTGTTTTTTTTCTCATTCTCAAAAATGTTAAAGTCAAAAGAAAACCTAAAGTTGTATAGTTATAAGTTTTTATCCAATTCCGAATTTAAAATAAACGTGCTTTGTAAACCACACTTCAAATTCCCGCCTATCTTCCCATCCATACAATTGTTATTCCTATTAACCTCGAGACGGCCGCGAGTAATCGGTTCTATCCCCTTAACATTAGTTTTAAGATAATTGATGTATATAAATATGAAAACTTGGCTCTGTAAAGTTGATTCGATTGAGCCTGTACAAATAAATGATTTAATAAAAAAAAAAAAAACAATGGGCTTTTTTTGGTGGCAACTCTGAGGAGCTTCATTTAGAAAAGATAAACATTAAAACCATCTGTGGAAAAAAATCAGAAAAAAATAAGAAGGGAAAAAAAAAAATATTACAACTAAGAACGGGGGCGTTTTTCGATAATATTTTTATGAAAAAAAATCAGTGGGTTGTTTTATTTTTTTAATTTTGGAAGGAATTGACGCTAAAGTCTTATGTCAGTTTTTTTGATGCCCGAGGAAGTTTAATAAAATGAAAATAATGGATAAGGTTAATAAAATGACAAAATAAAAAGAAGGATTTTTTAATAAACACAGAGGTTACCCCCTATTATGCTGAAAATAATTTGTCTTGCATATCGTTCTCACAGATAATTAGTGAGTGATTGATTTTCTTTACTCCCTTCATATCACTTTCTCGGGCAGTCATGAAAGCTTTTGTCACAAATGGTCGAATGAGATCAACCTGTTTTTGAGTGACATAATATGTGACCATCATTCGTGAGTTGTAATGATCATGAGAAGATGATGGTCATAGTCTTATAACCGTCATGAAAATGTACAGCTCTGGTATCGGGACATCGTAATTAAGCGTTTTTTGAACGGGGAGTGACCCGGTGATATATTCCGGCTGCTGAAATCGCATGGAGTCTAGCGGAACATTGTCAAAACGACCATCAGGCAATACAAGGAGATATCCTCGACCATCAGTGCCGTGTGAGATCTGCTCGACCACCACGGTACGGGCCAGCAAGATCGTGAGAGATTCGGTGCAAAAAGTAGCAAAAAGAGCAAAAAAAGCTCAATTCGGAAAATGGCTGCTGATCTCAACATTTCCATCGGGCCGGTCACACCATGTTCAGCAAGGACATTGGTTATAAGCCGTACAAAAAACGTAAGGTCTATAGCGTTTTGGAGACTATCAGCGGTGGATCGAGCCAAGATGATCCTCTCTCAGCTCGATGGTCAGCAATTCGTTTTTTCGGACGAGTAACTGTTCGTGCTGCAGCAGCCGCCTTTAGCAGGTCACTTATGGCAAAGAAGTTTAAGTGACTTTTATGCGCCTCAATTAAGACAAAATCAAGTTACTGCAACCAATTATGATAGTTTTGTGCTGCTTGGGGCACAATGTTCAAAATGACAGGGTAAAGGCGCCAACGAGGGACAGTATTCCTGAATCCAATATAAACATCTCTCGGTTCCAAAGTGCAGCGTTGGTGATGGTTTAGGGGCAGTATGCAAACGTGGTAAGCTTCCCTTGGTGTTTATTAAAAAAAAACTTCAAAATCAACGGAGTGTACTAAAAACCTGAGATTTTGGAGAAGGTTGTTGCCCCCAGTCTCTGAAGTCTCTACGGAGATGAGCACTACTTGTTCCACCAGGGCGGTGCACCAGCCCACAAGGCAAATGTGGTCCAAGCCTGGTGTCGGGACAATTTAACCGACATTCTGGACAAAACTTTGTGGCATCCAAACTCCTCTGATTTGAATCCTTGTGACTTTTTTGTTTGGTCCTATACGATGTCGAAGCTGAACAAATACAAAGTCAGCACCTTGGACCAGTTGAAGACGGTAACTCTCAAAATCTGGGACGAAATACTAATGTAGTCGATGCGTCCCGCGTACAACGCGTTCGGGAAACGTTTGAAGTTCGTGAAGAAGCAAAGGGGGGTGCATTCCAAGAGAAACGTTCCTTTAAAATTGCTTCCAATAAAATGAATTCAGAAAAAAAAATATTTTCATTGTTTTAGCATATTTTGAAAGTGGATCTGAACTTATTGAACACCGTGTATAGATGTCCTGAACAAAATCAGCAAACTAATCCAACTGCTAAAAATCAGTTCATATTCAAACAGGCGATTACCAAAACGTCTTGCCACGTCAACCACTTGGTTGTTGTTGATATTTTGAGCTTGAATATATAATACATCTAAATCCCTTGCGCTGAACTTGTCGTGCCACAAGGGCTCAGTAGGGATTCTTTGTCAAGACCCGAAGTTAAGAGTCAGTTCCACTGTGGTACGCGTATCTGTCAGGATATGCAATAAAAGTAGTTGGAATTAAATGGGAACTACTAATCTTTCTTCTTATTTTCTCGTTACAGGTATTCCACTAAAAAGTTCGCGCTCACCAGCATAAAATACTGCTTTTTGTCTCTTTTGCTCATGCGTTGTTAAATATATGTAACTTTGAAATGGCAAACATTCCCAAAGTCTGTTACTGATTGATGGACCAAAAAATTTGTAGATATAATAAGAGAATATTTATTCAACACTTGGCAGCCAAACAAAATAGCAAAGAAAATTTAAGTTATCAGTAAGGTGAAATAAATTTCATATGTAAATGTAATTTCTTTTTACAAATTTTAATATTCTTATACATTTCAAATACATTCACAAATATTATTAAATAGATATAAACGTGTTTTAACGAACATTATTTCATGTTCAATGTGAAGGTGCCATCAACCTTCTGTAGTCATCGTCGGGTGCATGGTTTTTCGTAATATAATAATGAAATTTTATCTTCTTCAAGGTAACAATGCAAGTGATTCCAGGTAATATAGATATTTTATTGCATTGTATCGTAAGGTATATTTATTTTTATTTAGATCATTGGAACGTGTCAAAATATACTATATATTCACTGTATAACTTATAACCGGGAAAGGGAAGGACCATCAGGGCACACACGTAAAACGATTTGTATAGGGTGATGGGACTGCCTCCTATTGTAACATATCGCGGAACGAGGACGGGCTCTTCGACACCATCTATGGGGTTTATTCTGTAAATCTAGGGCTCGATTTTTGTGCTGTCAGTGTGAAATTTGATTTTAGAAGGAGATTATCGTCCCTACATTCGTGGATTTTGTGTAAGTGTCTCTTTTTATGGGCCCGCACAAATGTTTTTGGCCGCCTAAAACAACAATAGAATCCTAATCAAATCGTTTTAAGATTATTCTACTACTATGGAAAATTACCTTGCTACAATAGATGGTAGTATTACATCATCATCATCATCATCATCAAATATATAGTACATCTAAATGTTTAGCACGGATATCAAACTAAGTCGAAAAACTTCCTCTGCACAGTCAGGCATTTGTATGGAAACCCAGTTGCTGCGTTGCCAAAAAAAAGTGCAATATTACAAAACACCATCGAAAGCCATTGAAATATAAAACGACAACGCAGCCAGACAAACTAGATTAACATGTACTTGAAGATTCTTACACTCTTAAACTTAAACACTAAAACTAACTTTAATAAAAAAAATAAATGGCTTTTCGAATGAACTGTAAACATTAAGTTGCCCTTTGCTAGCTAATATTTTCACAATCAAAGGAACTATCAATTTCATAATAATGTTTATCATTAGTCAGAGAATTGACATTATAAGGTAAACATGTTCTAAACTTTGTAATCGTTCGTTCACGTTAGCAGCAATAAAAATCTGAACAGCAATTTAATTATCGAATGCTGTGTCCTACTGTCGATGTCATCAAAAAAACTGATTTAAACATAACTGCCGTAAAATGTTGACGGAGGTGGGTTGAAATTAAATTAGCAAACATGCGTCAGATTGTAATCTGAAACAAGGAAACCAATCATGGTAGCAAAGAGGGTAGAAATCTTGCACGTTGGTCTTTTCTGGGGGTGCTCAAATGAGTGAGCGTATCTTTATAAGTTTTACCCTTTTTTAAGGGTACATTTGACAACAGCGGTTTTTCATCACAGCGTTCGCAAAATCACCCTGGTAGAAAGCTATTCAAAATAAATTATTTCTCAAAAGGAGAATGAAGCGAAAGCTTTATAATAGGCCCCTCACCGACAGGTTCAAGAAATCCTTTTCCTCTATCATGAGGGTGGTATTAAATGTATCCAAATGATCAAAAAAAGAAGTAAAAGATAGAACCAACCGTTGAGTGCGAATGACGTGTACCTACATATTTACTCGCCCGAAATGGGTATGAAAATGATGTGAGAAAGCTTAATCTTTCCCATACCGCCTAAGTCCTATCAGGACGTCTTCTTTGGTGCGCTACGTGAGTAGAATATGTATGTATGAACGTGAACCGTACGACATCCGAACAGAAAAGGGTGCTGCGGCGGAAGTGGGTCTGCATGTTTGCGTGTTGTTCAAGCATTCGCCCCGACGAGTGGGGAGTGTAATTTGAAAAGTTGGCGAAAAAGAATTAACTCACCGGTGCAAACAAGATAAACTCGTTGTAATCAATCACCAACAGCTCCTGGTGGTGGTGATTTTGGAGTGAGTCAAAACGGATTCAATCCAGAAGAATTTTTAGAAGTGGGAGTTTCTGTAAAGCGAACATTTACGTTGAGCACAGATTGGAAAATTGCCACCTAACATCGTAAGGAGACCGTGCTTGAAGCATTCTGATGCCATAAAAAACTTAAAAATCAGAAATTTTTAACTTAAAAGACTATGATGGGCATAATAGAATTGAATATTTTTGCATAAAGCTCGCCAAGAAGAACCAAAAATTTTCACTTACACTTGCACTTATATCAATTTTATTTTCCCATCAGTTATTTCAGTTGCATCCTTTATGAAAAAATAAATAGAGATTGGACTCAGAAAAAATGTGACACTTTGTTTTGGGTGTAACTCTTTATCGCGTGGGTAATGACATTTTGGGTAGTACTAGTTTAGAGTAATATATTTATGTGTGCTAAATTTTATCTGCAATCTGTCAAGTTGTTTTCAAGATGCATTCGAAACAAGAAGAGCTACGATAGCAAATCTTGGGCGCGGTGATCGATAATCCTGGTCAGTCGCACAGATGGATCGGCAAAAGGCTTGGAATCTACCATTCCACCGTGTCCCGCGTTGTGAAGATGTTCCAGGAAACGAAGACCATCGAGCGGAGCGCTGGAAGCGGCCGAAACCCGAAAACAGAATACCCAGAGAAGGCGCGGAAGATAAGGCAGTACTTTAAGAATAACCCGAACCTTTCCACCCGAGACGTGGCCAAAAAGGTCAATTCGTCGAAGTGGTTTGTCCAGCAGACGATGAAGCGGGCTGGGCTACGTACTTTTAAGGTCAGGAAGGCGCCAAACCTGACTGACAAGCAAAACACGGTGGCCAGATTGGGTCTATTCATGGATGCAACTTCTTCCCATTGGATAGATTAGTTATTAAATGTAGTCTTCGTGCTGTTATTTTTTCTGATTTTCTGATTTAAGGTGTTGCCAGCTGTATTAGCTATGCCTAACACAAAATTTCACAAAAAAATACTATAATATAACTGCTTAGTAACATTTAAGTGATTTCCACATACGATTTATGGCCGTTTGATAATCAAAACATTATAATTCACTCTACACAGATTTTTTTTTTTGGTTTGTGTTTAGATGAGCCATTTGAAAAACATACAACCGAAACTCAGACATTTTTATTGGAAAATTTAGCAATAACAACATTTTTACTACGCTTTGCACACAACAGGCCATAAATGAGAACATAGAAAAAAATGTGTTTCTAATATTGGGTCTACGGGTTATTTTACATATTTGAACTGTTAGGTTATAACGTGTGACTATTTTCTGTACATCTTGGCTGCATAACTCGATTTATTGATTCAATTTAGCCAAATTTAGATCATTCGAAGATCGTGTAGATTATTTTTTCAGCTCAACCAGTGATTTCAAGATGCCTAAAAAGTTAAGGAAATCGAAAACTAGTGAAGTGAACAACTATAAATTGATTAATTAAGTCTCAATTACTTTGAAATAAATCGTTATAGCAACATGATTTTGTTTATTATCAGCGAATTAATTACATATTTGGTACATATGCCGAATGAAGGAGCTAGGCTAACATTACATCCCCTTACCCTACATCATTTATCAAACACTGGATATGTTCTGATGAGCAGAGCTCTTGTTCCTTACTGATTATTTCACTACTAACTACTAAAATTGGTTTTTATTTTCATTCTCTGTCTTATATATTAAATAATAAATTTTAAGTGATGATGTTGTTTTTGAGAAGGAAATAATTTCTCATCACACGTGAGGCTCTAGGAGTAGACGGCACTATTTTTAAGTGTTTTAGCCCATTGGGCTCTTCAGATTTGTTTAAGTGTTTTATGTGATTGATGTGTTAAGTGTATTTTGTGTTGGAGCATTGTTTGTTAAATTTTGATAACCTACTTAAACTGCAACTACAACCACAATTTGAAAATCCTTTGGGTGAAAAACCAGATTCCGGATGATCTGGTGATCCGATGTCAGGCAGCGTGCCCTGTACCGATTGATAGACTCACTAAAGCGATCGTCGAGCATTTTTATCCCGGCCAGACGGTGGACCTCAGATGTTCTTGTCCTCGGAGGAGTGTTCAGGATCATCCTAAGGAACTTATTTTGAACACGCTGAAGCTTCAGGTGATGTGTTTTTGTGCAACCCTCCCAGATTGGCATGCCGTACTCGATGACTGGAAGTATGATTTGCTTGTAGACAGCAAGCTTGTTTTTCAGGGATAATGTAGACCTTCTGTTGGTCAATGGGTACAGAAGCTTCAACAGAACGTTACAGAACGTTACACTTTGTGATAGTTTTGTCAACCTGCTCCCTGAAAATAAGCTTGCTGTCTATGGTAACGCCAAGATAGACAGCTGATTTGGCCCATTCCACCGTTGTGTTGTTTAGGCTAATTTTACAATCCTCAGGCGCAACAAGTCTGGTAGAGTTGGAGTATGGGAAGAGGATGACCTGGGTCTTCGCCGCGTTGATACAGGTCTTCCATTTGGTGAAGTATTCTGACAGAACATTCAGGCTTCGCTGCAGTTTCGCTGTAAGCGCTCTTGTTACCCTACCATTGTGGACGACTTCGGCGGTATCATCGGCGAACAACGACAGAGATTTGAAAATTTTCCAGCAGGATATTTTTCAACGTTTTGTGGCCATCTGATGATTTGTCCCCAGACCGGTTATTCCGGAACAGGTTCATGAGGGGCCTAGAGTGGCCATGAAGAAACTTAGAAGGAAACCCTGGCAATATGGGTATTAAAATTCATGAAATTTCTCCAGAAGGCTATTTCTCAACGTTTTGTGGCCTTCTGATGATTTGTCCCCGGAATGGTTATTCCGAAATTATTCCGGTGGGGTTTCGTGAGGCCATGAACATTTTCAGAAAGAAACCCTGGCAATATAGGTATCAAAATTCATGAAAGTTTCATGCACATTATTTTTCAACGTTTTGTGGCTACCTGATGATTTGTCCTCGGGCCTATTATTTCGGAACAACAACACTCAAGACCCCACAGAAACCTGTTCCGGGATGACGTTCCGAGGAAAAATTTTCAGATGGCCACTTAATGATGAGCGATAGCCTTCTGAAGAAATTTCAAGAATGTTGATTCCCATATTGCCAGGATTTCCTTTAAATATGGTGTACGAACCTGGTCCTTTCCTTCCTGTGTTTTCGATAGCGGGATGCAGTGGGTCGTCAGGTTCGACATCGACCGATGTTGGTTGGAGGGGGGAGGAAATCCAATAGGAGACCCCTTCCAGGTCACAGGTATACATGCACATTCTTCGTTGGAAATTGAATTTACGCGCGCTTTAATTCGATGAACATTTATAAAACGATTATTTATTCATTTCAACACAACATGTATTTACTTAAAACTAGTGACAAATTAAAATGCCCATGGGCTTGGAACCGAGTTCTCAGTTTGGCAACCAAAATGCGACTCACTGATGGATCATTCGTCAGCCTGGTTGATACCGATGTCCAGTGTAGATGTTCATAGCCGAGAAGTATGTGAGCATGGAACTCACTCTCCTGTCGCCGTTAGTAGTCCGACAATGATCTATCCAGTGCACGATGACTGTTGTTGTGCTGGTGATAACAGAGGCTATTGTCTCTCGATCGTTGGACTGGGGGGGTTGCCGATCACAAACCTATGGTTTTTATTTATATATTTTATTTATTTATTTGTTTTCGAGGACAAATCATCAGATGGCCACACAACGTTGAAAAATATCCTACAGGAGAAATTTCGTGAATTTTGATACCCATATTGCCAATGTTTCCTTCTAAATATTTTCATGGCCATCCTAGGGTCCACGGAAACCTGTTACAGAACGGCCGTTCCGGAGACAAGTCGGCATATGGCTGACAATGGAATAGAAATAGTTTCTAGGAATTATTTCAAAGAATGTGACGTCCATTCCCGGACATTCAATTGATATTCTCAAATATTGTCTCCGTACCGGACCTCAGTCCCGGAAACTCAGATTTCCGGAAACCAGATGAATCCAAACATTTCTGACAATATCCATGAAGCGAATGAGTTTTTGAATCGAATGGTTCCAAAAGAATCAAAATCGGTCAATCATTTCCAGAGTTACAATCGTTTGAATTTTGTGGGTACCCGGGTACTCTGTCTAACACTTAAGGGGTAAAAGAATTGAAGTCCACCTTCGGCTCCCTTGGTACTATACAAAATGTTTTTTTTTTTTACAAAAAGCTGCCTTCCAACTTTAACTAAGATACTACAGAATTGAAGCTTCCTGTCTTTAAATAAACTACGAAATTTCGTAATGTAAAACCTGAAAAGGTACGCGGTTACCCTGTCGAACACATAAGGGTTAACAAAGGGTACAACAATCTGATGAGGACGATGGACTTGAGGAACGTCCATTAATTATGTCACGCATAAAGGGACTTTTTATACAACCCCCCCTTGTCACTTTTTTTGTATGGACCTTCTAATTTTTTTGTATGGATTGTCACGTTTTCCCTTCCCTTGGTGGTAAATTTATCGACGTTTAATGGACCTTCCCTTGGCGGCAAATTTATCGACGTGGGGACGAAAAAGCAGTTTGCATCAACATTGAAGACGCTGGACGGGGAGCTACATCTGTACACATACGGATGGTATATTTGAGTCCCTGCTTGATGTAATGATAAATAGGTTTCTGAAAGCTTTCCGGGAAACCTTTCACATAGCCAGTGGGACCTTCTCTTTCTTCTCAACGCCGTGAACAACGCAAAATCGAAATTATTTCGGTGCTGAGGTATCTTATTTGGTTTACCGTTAATGGGTATTTTTCAAATCACTCATATAGTTATTTACAAAGCGCCACGTGACATTAATGTTAGACAAATTACCAAAATACCGACTATGAAAGACTGAACACAGCAACAAACGTATACATTTTCTTGTTTTCTTTTTTGGATTGGTCACCCAGAAAGTTGAATTTATAAGCATTTTTTTGGAAAACAGACAATTTACTACTTTCGTTACTAATCAAGAGCAATAAACGTAAAGAAACTAGACAAAATAGATCATCCAACATTCACTAATCAACATATGCATTTACTCAGCGATAACGACCCCTTTTCAAAATTTTATTTTGAAGTCGCAATATTAATGTGTCTCTTACAGGACATCCTTTTTTACTGCTTGGTTTTATGTGTGGCCCAACTAATCTATTTACTTTTTTTAGACTATTATTGTTGAGTAAACGCTCGTTTCTTTTATCAGTAACGATGCCTTTTGTTATGAGTAAAACCCAGAAGCCGTATTTATAAACCAATACGTATATATGTAACGTACGCTGTGAAAATGTCTTATCTGTTGCTGATCTGTTGAAATAAATCATTAATATGCTTTGATCCAGCCCCACTGAATTTGATTACGCAAATTGTAAACGCGAAACGTTTCATATTATAATACCTATGGCGAAAAATGCTTTTAACGGAAGTTTAACCTCTAGATCCATTATCGTCTCCATCAACATGTATTAATTTCATTAGCCATGGATCATTTCCACCCTAATTGATACACTCACTAGGTGTTTCAAAAAGTATACATACATTATGATGTTCATTAATGCATCCCTAATTTGAACTTCGTGTTTGTTGTTCTGATTAGACCCATATAAGAAGCTTATCAACAATAAGTTAAAAGCGTTAAAATTGCTCCTACTCACACACATATAGGTATAGATGTGTGTGTACCTGAATAAGATGTGTTGATCTGTCAAATTTAAAATCATAACATGTTTGTTTGTTGAAGTTTTGCCATTTCCGGTGTTTCACGAATGGACATAGATTACAATACGAGTTGTGGGCACATGGCTCCGTGAAAAAGGTGTCACGATTAACACTACACGGTTGCGGGACCTGCTTGCAAGAGGCAGAAACCGGGACCAAGTGATCCAAATTGGGACCGAATGGTAGGCACACAGTTTGAAAGAATCATTTAAATTTCTGCGTACATAGAGGGAATGCTAGATTTGGCATACATTAATGGGATCTTTCTTGTACATTTAGGCCAGATATCGCTGGAATCAGGTCTGTTGTATGGAAGATTGCAAACAATCACATTGTTTACGCTTGCTTTGATTTGCAGTTAAACGAGGGGAAATTTTATTTTCTTCATTCAAATTTTCATTCATTATTTTTTTCTGTGCTTCGGCGGAAATAAATCAATATCAATTTGTGATTTGGCCAAAAAGGCTGGGACAACTTTTGAAATGGTGCAACGTATAAAGAAGCGTAAAAACTTAAATTCCAGAGCGAATGCAGGGCCCGAAAGTTGTACAAACGAATTGTGCTAACAATTGTACGCGTATATTCTGATGGACGAGAGAACGCAAGCAATACATGATTCCTGGACCACAATTTTAGTGGTCAAGTGGAAAAACTCGGCCAAAAGGTGTTTACATGGCAGATTATTTATCGCGTGGCTTAAAATCATCCTTTTTCTTCACCAAAGGAGCAATTCATGCCTTTATTTACCGGGAGGTTTTATTGCAGAAATAATTGGTTCTACTGTATAAGAAGCACAGAGTTATTCCTATGTTTTTTACAAATTTGGCATCAACACACTACACCGAGAAAAAGAATCATTGAATTTTCTGCGTCATCTAATGCGCATGAAGGGAATGCTAGATTTGGTAGAAAATAATGGGATATTTCATGTAAATTTAAGCCATATAACGCCTGAATCTAGCCTGTTGTATGAAAGATTGCAAACATTGTTGTATGGTGCATGAAAGATTGTAAACAATTACGCCTTCTTTGGAAAGGAATTACACGAGGGGAAATTTTACGCGCCTGTTAAAATTCATCCTTTTTAGATGTACGCCAAATCAACAATTAAGTTGTTACAAGAAAATAATGTCGATTTCGTTGAGAACTTTAATCCATCTAAATGTATACAGCTTCGTCCTACTAAACGACATTGGACTTAAAACTGCCCCGAAATTAAGGATTCAGTCAGAAATCGCTACCATATTGATAACTACAAAAACAAAATTAATTGATTTTAACAGACGCGTAAAATTTCCCCTCGTTTAATTGCAAGCGAGAGCAAGCGTAAGCAACGTTATTGTTTGCAATCTTTCATACAGCGTACAACATTGTAGTAGTGTTGATTGCGGTCTACCACGAGGCTTTCACTTGGTGTGGAAACAAAGTGTCCCCGCTGGAGACGGAATACCGAACATACAGCATCGCGGCAGGAGGAGCAAGTGTTCAGCCGTGTCACTCGGATCGTTTGGTTCATGGTCTTGGAGTGAAATCCTCAAGAACAGGATGTAATCTGGTGGGCACACGGACCTGCTCTGGTTGCTCGATGATATAACCACAGCAACGGAATGTCCTGAAAATCCGGGTGAGCTCTTTCCATTTTATCTTTTTGTGTCCCACTCCCAAATTTTGGAAATATTGTTTGACAATATCTGAGGGAGGGGGTGCTACTAAAGGTCGTGCACCTTTAAATCATATGGTTTGTTTTTAGTTCTCATTTGGTTAATTATTTCGGAACACTTTGGAATCGTCTTTACATTCAAAAAACATTTAACTTAAGAGCATGTAGATCAATTAAAGGCTCAATTTGTTTTTTGAGCATTTCAGGCTCGAAATAAGACGCGGTTTAACAGTAGTGTGGTGAGGGCGTGCGACTGTAGATCGTGTGCCTTTTAGTCATGTTGTGTACTTTCCGTACTCATTTGATTGATGGTTTCAGTGCGCCATGGAGTCATCATTGAATTTCGAAACCATTTAACTTTAGAGCATGCCGATCAATTAGAGGCTCGATTGGTTTTTGGGCTTTTCAGCATGAACATGTGGATTGAACTTCGGAACTTCAACTGCTATTTTCATAGGGGACTAGCATGCGATCGTGGGCAGTATGGGATTGTATTTGAATAAATTTGTTAAGTGGTGTCGTGATTGGATAGGCCATTTGTTTCGGCAATCATCAGGACGGGATCTTCAGTCACTTATACTGCTGTCCTTGGAGTGTGACTGGAGAAGTGTACGAGTGTATTATTTACTATTTCATTGTAACATCGTGGTGTTTTCATCGTATCATTGTATATTATTCGAAATCATGTTGAATTTTTGGGATATGGAGTCTCAATTGTTATATACATGTACGTGTGTTTCCGTTTTGCATATCTAGGTATTCTTATATTTATCATATTTGTTTATGGATGTTATTATTTGGATACATACAGGTTTTCACATACATAAATTCATGTTTTGGTTGAGGGAGCCAGTATCAATTGTAGTCATTTTTTTCTCATTTTTTACATGGACCTTTCAGTATACATTCATAGACTACTAGTTGAGCGGTGTACAGCTAAATCTTATTATTAGTTGCATATCATTGATATTTTCCTTTGGAAAATAATAATAATAATAATAATAATAATAATAATAATAATAATAATAATGGAATTTGGTCTGCATTTGAGTTGCAAGCAGTTGATACCAGGTTGTATAGATGTTTTGTTGCATTGTACCATGAGATTGTATTAATTGGGATCAACGGATGTTATTTTATTTTTTATTTTTTATTAATAAGTGCTGTTCAATTCTGCAACGGTTGTATTGGATGAGACTAGATCAGTGACCAACCAGTTGATGTCATCATTTAAGCCAATGAGATCTACTACAAATGAGAATAGCGGTGCATGGAAACGGAACAGCACATCAACATTTTAGATACACTATTTTTTTATATATAGTTTCAGGTCATCCATGGAAATAGAATGATGATATTGTCATCGAGCTGATCACTGAAGCTGTTTTTCGGGTACGTTCCGCTTTTAAACATCTATGATATTGTGAATCACTAAATACGCGTCAATCAAGCATTGCACATACGCTTGATTGAAAGTTTCAGTATGTCACTACTGGAGCGGGGCTTATTGTGTACGAAGATAGCTTCGGAATGCTTGCGTTCTTGAAATGGGCTATTGGAGTCGCGGTAGAGCTGTCACCTTCTAATCCCCGGATCTAAGCTTTTTGCAACTGTAAACAGCAAATATGAAACAGTTGCAGGAAGATTCTATCCATAATACCGCTGCCAGACAGTGGGAATTAGATTGTAAACACACACACACACACAATTTTCATACAACAAACTTGATTAAGGCGGTATCTGGCTTAAACACGAAACATACCTTCAATTTATGACATCTAGCATTCCTTATATGTCCAGTATATAACGCAGAAAATTACAGCTGTGGTAGGCTTTTGAAAATTATGGAATCTGTAGTAGGCTTTTGCACTTATTGCTGAATGTATTTTTCATTTTCTGTTTGCAAATGGACTTTTTACCAATTCTGAGCTGATCTGATTCATGCAGCGCTGTGTGCCATTTGGCTAGTGTTTGATTTTACATTTCAATCTTTGTCATTACTTCATCATAACTCACAATATCATTATAGTTGATAATATTGTTTTATTGATTTTACTTCATAGATGATTTAAACATTACTTTTTTTTTGCCCATGTATCTTTAACTCCCTTCCACTTGAATCTTCCCATTCCTTACTCGGTAGCAATAACTATTAGGTCAGCAAAAATAAAAGCGGATTGCTGTTATAAAATCAGTATCAAGTAGCAAATAGTGACCATGGCAACAGTAAATTAAAATGTATAAATGTTAGTTTTGTAAAATTTCAATAGATTTAATAAACTATTTCAGGATACCTCAAATCAAGATTTTGGTGAAATGCTGCTATCGCTGAAAACGAACGAAAACGTGCTTATGTGCGAAACCACAGAACTCTACACTTTAACATTTTACAACATTTCTTCTATGTATGAATGTATGTATGTATGTATGTATGTATGTATGTATGTATGTATGTATGTATGGTAGCCACAATCCCATCAAGCGGTTGGCTTGGATGCAGCTCCAAACGCCAAAACGCGAAGGGTTGGGCCCGTAAGCAGAAACACCACGCGCAATCGAGAAATTTAAAATCTTTTTCCACAATTATTTTAAAACTTACAACTTGTTATTTTTTATTTTTCGGGGGGGGGGCGGCGGGTCCGCTTTTTTTTTTTGTTTTTTTTTTCACAGATAAAAAGAAACATTGAATTTTCTGCGTGATCTAATGCACATAAAGGGAATGCTAGATTTGGCAGAAAATTATAGGATATTTCATGTAAATTCAAGCCAGATAACGCCTGAATCTAGCCTGTTGTATGAAAGATTGAAAACATTGTTGTATGGCGCATCAAAGATTGCAAACAATTTCGTGGTTTACGCCTCATTTGGCTTGGAATTAAACGAGGGAAAATTTTACGCGCCAGTTAAAATTCATTATTTTTTTCTGTGTTAATTATTTTCATTATTTTTTTCTGTGTTCTGTGCTTCCCTTTTTTCCCGAGTGGGATTTGCGGGGTCTTTTTTTTAACATCTGTTATGAGATTTTGTGCAGTCTCTTTGTCCTCTTTTTTCGCGGCGGAGCGCGGGTTTGCGTTGAGCTTTTTCTCGCGCACAACAGTTTTTGGGGATCTTGGGGGGCTTTTAAGGGGCCGTATTGTTTTGGTGGGGGGGGGGGTGGTGTGTTGGGAGTGTTCTTGTCCTTGGGCACCACTTGAACGTTGTTGGCAGCATACCACTCAATGGCCTTTTTTTCGTAATGGCAAGATGCCAAATCCGGTAAAAATAGAACGGAACATTTGTGTCGCCTCAGAAAAGGCAGTAGACGTGTTTGTAGGCACTCGCTCAGATAAATTTCCTGGTTGACGGTTCTGGTCGCAATGTAAACGTTGCTCTTGAAGCCACAGGTACAAATAGCCTGTCACACCAGATAGTTCTTCGCCAACAGTTTAATGTGCTTGAAAATATTTGCCACCTTTCGCCGCCCGGTCGCCGTATAAAATTCCTGTTTCGATTTCCCCCCGATCCAGCTTTCCTGGCTGTCGACAAACGTTCACCGAACATTTTTAATACGTTAGTAACAGTTGATTTAGCGACATTCAACCATTTCGCCAACTTGGCGTGAGAGTAGTTTGGATTTTCGCCATGCACGTGCAAAATTTTGATGCGTTGCTTCTATTCCTTCGACGACATTTTGATAACTGAAGTGCTAATCTGAAAATCAAAATAAAGGCATGATGCTACACGCACACATCTTCAAAATGAGGGGTGTGCAAACAATTTCAATGCACGATGAAAGGAAATGCGTCAAGTTTAAGTTGACCCAATTTTGATCGAAACACCTTTTATTAGTTTTTGAATTTTTAAATTTCCTTGAATGAAGAAGGAAAATTTGTTGTTGTTGAATTTGTCATGCATGTTTCTTTTTCGATAAAAAAAACCTTTAAAACCATCCTGTATTTTCATATACATAACGTGAGTTAGGTGGGCTAAGAATTACAACGATGCATAAATGCGAAGCTGAAAATAGCATATAAAAAATATTGTGAATATGGTATAATATGTATAAAATGACAATAAGAATAATATTTGTTATGTGTGCATGTCTGCAGATTATGATCCTGCTGCAATTGTAAACGGACTTGCATTAATATAGCCACGAGGGAAGAAAAATCTAAAATTATTATACAACACTTGGGAATTCCATGGATGAATTGAAATTAGGACCGTAGGACCGTATGAAGAATACTTCCATTTTTCGTGGTGGGGTAAGATTTCAGCATGCTATCTTATCGGGGTCGCACTACCTCGCGTTGGTGGGGCTGCCACCTAAGGTATAGTTGACGCGATTCAGCGTTTCCTACTCAGCCGCTGGTAGCCAGGACAGACGCTGTTTGAGCCGCACCTCCTTGGTGGATAGACGCTCATCACGCACCTCTTCAATCTAGCTACGGAAGTACGGAACCATTAGCTGGCGGTCTTAGTCATCTCTTGAATGGAAGCAGGAAGTAGGAACTTGTAAGGACCAGAGGTATGTTGCGAGGACGTACGCTTCCTCTCAGTTGTCGACTCACCTTTTTGCAGCCCGAATTCGAAAACATAATATGCAGATGTACAAAATATATCTGACATCCACTGGATTATTACTGAAAATAAATGAATGAAAATAAGATATGTTTTAATATCCTAAAGGGTGTACGGAATCAAATTGCGACACACACAAATATTCGGGAAAATTCGCCCGTTTAAGCAATCATCTTCAAACTTTCAGGGAGTAAAATAAAACATGTTTTGAATATTTTCTCATGTTTGTTTTATTCAATTTCAATCCAAATACACGAACATTCTTCTTTACACTACTCATAAGGTCCTGTACAACATTTGAACCAACTTTTTTTTTGCGTGGCAATCCACTTTTTCTTCATATTTTCCTCCGATTTCACTTCCTTAGGATGCTTCCGAAGTGTCTGCTTCGTGATGGCCTAGTACTTTTGAATTGGCCGCAGTTCGGGTGCGTTCGGGGGGTTGAGATGCTTCGGCACGAAATTGACCTCCTTAGCCTTGTACCACTTCAAAACCTCTTTCGAGTAATGGCACGAGGCTAAATCCGGCCAGAAAATCGTAGGACCATCGTGTGACCTCAGAAGAGGAAGTAGACGCTTTTGGAAACATTCCTTTAGGCACACTGCCATGAGTTTAGTGTGATGGGTTGTAATTCCAACGAGAAATTGCTTGCAAATATAAATTTTGGAGGTAAAAATAGGGTTAGGGGGGGGGGGGGGGGGGGGTGGGGGGGGTGGGGAGGTGAGTAACACATCTTCATGATTTTATGGGTTGAGTAAACTTCTATATAACCAAATCTAGTCAAATAAAAGTATTTTCAACCGTTATAAAACTTGTGTGTTGCTTGGGTCCTTAGCATGAACTACCCGCTTGTGATCCTTAGCAGTATACGGAGATCCATTTTTGCCACTTTTTTTTCTTTTCGATTGATGGTCAAACGTTCGTGATACCGATTTAAAACACGCGATACCGTAGAATGTATCATTCCCAGCTTCCTGCTGATGGCACGATGAGAGAGATCCGGATTTTCGAGGTACGTGCGCAAAATTTCTTGGCGCCGCTGCTGTTCATCCGACTCCATCTTTGCAACGATGGCACATCTGCTAGTGAAACTTACACAGCGTAAACAAATACACATTAAACTAATTCCACCCAAAATTTCAATAGAAAACATCCAACGGGTAAAAACTTACAGTCATTTAAAAGTGGTGCAATTTGATTCCGTACAACCTGTACTAGTCCTCGAAAAGCTGAAACAGAATAGATCATTCCAAATATCAAAAATGAAATTTCAATGAAAAATTTTATTCTATAAGACATGTTGTTAAAATTCTTCTCTATACCGTTCTAATTACATTTCAAAGTAAGCAATTGGAGAGATCGGAGAGCCCGGTTTGATGATTCCTGAAATAAATGGCTTATCTTACCATAATACCGCTAAACACAATATTTAAATATAATACACTGCTACACTGCTTATAAGTACATGCCAATCTATTATGAATATAGTAGCTGAAGTTTTGAAGAGCAAATTAAATTCAATGTTAAGCTAAAATGCTGAAAAACAAATCGAGCCTTTGATTCTTGTCAAGTTTCTCCAGGTTCTTCAATGGTTTTGAAATGCTAAAATGATTCCAAACCGTGCTGAAATTATCAGTTAAATGAGAATGGAAATAATATGACATGATTTATAAGTATAGATATACTACTTGATTTATAGGTACACGATCTTCAGTCGCACCCCCTCGCTTCGCTATTGTCAAAATGACAACATTGCCCAGGCTACGCCAACCAGCGTCTCCATGTTTCAGCTGGCAGTCTTTTGTGATCATATGACTCGTGGAAGCGTGAGGTAGGAACTTATAAGGACCAGTGATCGGTCGCACCCTCCTTCGAAGTTGTCAACTCATCATTTGAAGCCCTTACATTCAAAACTCTTTTGTCTAGCAACACCTCCTCTATGCTTCTGTAAAGCCGAAATTTGTACAAAGTCACCCACTTTACAGACGGTTGTGAAAACAAGTTAATAAGACCTTTATAAGACCATAAAGATTTTGAAAATGTTCTAGTGACCACTTGAGAACCTTCATAAAACCTATTGGCTTCCATGAAAACCAGCAAACGGCCAAATGGCCAAAGCTGCCAAACTTCACTGTGATATCGTGGTTGTTTTTCTTTGTTCTGCTTTGTTAGGTTTTTTGCTCTTTTGATTCATTTAGCAGTAAATAATATCTAAGAAAAAAGGTCTAGCTTTCCGGGAAATTTTGTTTGACAGCAAAACAAACGGAGTTTTTTTTTACAGTGTATGATGCTCCAAATAATATGCGCATTCGTTTTTATGGTGAATATTGGAACGATATGAGCCGAAAATGAATGCGCCTCGGAAATTATGCGAGTTTGCAACAACAACAAAAAATTAAAACAAATATATTCGACGAATTAATGATGAATTTCCTGAAAATTGATGGTATTCAATTAGGTAATCTAAAAGAATGCCGAAATCGGTCTCAGATCGACAGTTTATTTGCATTGCATTTTAAATTTGGTGCATTTATTTTTCATATTTCAATTATAACTTATATATGGCGATAG
This sequence comes from Aedes koreicus, assembly GCA_024533555.2. Classification (NCBI taxonomy): domain Eukaryota; kingdom Metazoa; phylum Arthropoda; class Insecta; order Diptera; family Culicidae; genus Aedes; species Aedes koreicus. The sequence continues at coordinate 56,120 of JAHHFK020006019.1, forward strand.
GAAAAAAACACAGTTTTGCCAAAAAGCCAATTTATCCAGTTTGACTAGTTGTGAGGCTCAATTGCGTTAGCTTTACGGAGTCAATAATTCATTTTATCTTCGCAATGACTGCTATAAAACTATTTGGTCATGTTTTTAACGTTTTAAAACGACATTGAAGCTAACGTAAGTTTCTATGTACTTTTATACGAAGAATCTTATAATTGAGTTAAAAAAAAAACCACGCAAGACGAAGAGAATCATTTTGTGCCGAAGCAGTGCTTAACCTTACATATATTTGTATGGATCACAAGGGTCTCTCAAACTTCCTAAAATGGTGATGTTATTTAGAAACGCCTTCTTGAGTAGTTGTTTATGGTGACTTCCCTCCATGCCAATTTGCTGTTCAATGCATTTATTGGAGGAAAAATGTTTTTCAAATTTCAACTGACTATAGTAAGATAATATGAATAAGTCCTATAATGGCACTTCAAAACAACATTATACGAGTTCATATATTCGAAATAAAACATGTGAAACGAGTAAACAGAATTTAAGTAAACAAGGGTCTATGATCGTTTTAAGCAAGCTGTGTAGATTCTTATAAACCTGACTAAAATATGAAACCTATTGGCACCTCTCGGTGCCAATATAAAAGTAAATTTATTTTTAGTGGCTTTCATAAAACTTTAATATACCTAAATAAATCTGAATGTTTTGGCAATGTTACTTGGGAAAGGACATGAACCCTCTTAATTGCTCGCAAATTCAACCAATTGAAGAATTTTGGACATAGACGAAGGCACATATTAGGAAACATGTCTCTGCAGCAGATGCCATTCGAAAGTTAGAAAAAGATTAGGAAAAAAAATATTAGATTAGGAAAATGTCAAAACTTGTCACTAAGAAGTCTGTGCTGAATATTATGAAAACGTTTGCAAGAAGGTGCGCCAGCTAGCATAAAGCCGCTGGATTGCAAATATTGAGAACGCTAACTTGATGTGCTACACTAATGTTAACAATATATCTAATAAAAATTTCCAGCACTGGTGAAGTATTTTAGCTGAAAACTGGGTGCGTTCATACTCTCTGGGCAGTCCTTAAAACAAAACTGTTAAAAATTGTCTGAAGCTTAAACCTTTCTTTCTTCATTCTTTATAAAGCTTACTTTCCGTCATCTGGCTATGAGCAATGGGACGACGAAAGTGTATTTATATTTTCCAGAACACACTATCTGTTCAAGCAACATTAAAACATAGAGCTGGGAAAAGTAACAAAATCGCCATATTCTCGGAATCCACACAGAGTGATTATCAGCCACAGGTCGTAACGTAATCGAATCCTCCAGACAGATTATTGGCGGTAATTTATGTCAATATGGGGACAAATAAATTATCCAATCAAACGATTCTGTTTCAGGCCGACTCTTTTCAAACTAATGGAACGTTCGTCGATGTATGGGATATTCGATGCTCAGCTGGTACTGATTTGAATTTATGAGGGCAGCAAATTGCACCGAAAAAGCACAAGCATATCAATTAGTGTGGTTCAGAGAATCTGTTCTGCTACAAACCAGTCAATTGATTAGAAATTTTTTCCTGATCTCATTTTTCCAAAGTGTTCTTTTGTTTAGGAACTCTTATTGCACTAACCCTCTAAAATGTTGATCGGTAGATAAAACAATCTTTTAATTGGAAAAAAGGAAAATTTAAGCTAATACTTGTCTAGAAAACTTTCACAAAGAATAAAATAGAAACGCTCCAACACTTTTTCAAACTTACCATAGTTAACGCAAACAAATCCCTTTAAATTAAACTAGAAAAAGATTATCCTTTGTCCGTAACTTAAGGAAAGCTATCCCGAATTCGGGAAAATATGAAATTGGAATCATTTGTGTGAAGTGAAACTCATTCAAAAATTTGAACCACCCTAATTTCTACCGCAATTGGATTGCTTTCGCTCGAAACGAAAATCGAAACTAGACGTGGTCTCAGGAGAGGAAGAGTAGATTTTATTTTGGCGCAGCCCCTTGGATATTGATGATGTCAGTAATATTGTATTTCAGTTATATCGGCTCTGTGTATTTTTTGTAGCTCGAATCCCGAATACTTAAACTTTTGTTGAAAGTTGATACCCACATAATTAGAAATAAAATCGAATCTTCCTCGTGAAACATTTCAGTTGTTTTTATAATGTTATAATGTTTCATTGTTCATTTTGCTTGCATGGATTTGTATTGCATAATAACATGAATGTATCAGCAACGATTACAAAGAAAACGATGATAGAGAAAATCTAACACCAAAGTCAGTGGAAGTTAAAGAATGTCAACTCTCTGCAGCAAAGCATATCGTTTTTCTCGCTCGTGGTAAGGTTAGACGTGTGGGCAGTTTACTGACGAAGGTGACGGATGGCCTTTTGACTTTTTATTTGATGTCAGGCTCATCCCTCATTATGGATGAGAGATTCAACAGTATGCCCTAGGCATTTTGTGTTTCCTTTTTTTAGTTGTATAAGATGTTCAGGATTGATAATGCTGACTCCAGTGATTAAAGCTAACAGTGGCCTTCAAAAGGTTGCTTATATCTCATTGGAAATAACGATTTAATTTTATTTTGGTACGTTGAGGAAAAATTTATAAGTTTATCAATTTTCGTACGTGTTGATTTGATCAAACAATATTTTTTGATTTTTTGACATTTTCATTCATTTTACTTTACTTTACTAGTACTTAATTTTCGAAATATAAATGAATAAAAATTTCACTCCTGTACACGTTTACGTGTATAACAATGTTGGCAGTTATTTATGTTAGAAGATCGAATGAAGGGTGTTATGATCAACATTTGGTCGAAGTGAACTTAAAGCATTTCTTTTAATGGTGTATTTTGAAAACCTGAATAAAAAGTAAGTCGATAATGATTGCGACACCCTCAATTCATTGGGATTTTATGCGGCTATAGTTATCGAAATAAAACCATTTTTTTACTATTGTTTAGTTAATGTATTTATACGTCGGTTAAATTTTAGGAGAAATAAAAATGAGTAAAATCCTCTACATATTCGTTTGACGTCCTCTATCAGAGCCTGTACATTTTTGGTACATTTTTTTCTCATTTTTTTCCACTTCCTCATAATTTCCTTATCGTCCTGCGCCCCTTCTTTTGATGTTTTCCCTTTATAATGGCCTAAGAGGTTTAGATCAAACGGAGTTCAGCACAGTTTGGTGATTTTTTCGGAAAGTGGTCATGAAATCTACGTAAATCCAAATCCCCAATCCGACATGTTTTGTCGCGTTTGGTCTATGCACTGGACAAAGGAAACGGATGAAATCACATTAAAGCTTTTCGACCAGCTTTTTAAGGAGGTGGATGAACTGAATGCCTCACCCATCATCTTCGACGCTGGAAACGTGACTTTGCGAGTGAAGATCAGAGCAGTCTATTCGATGATAGATGGCAAGGCGGCAAACGCCATTGTAGGAAACCGAAACACTAAAGCATGTCCACATTGTCTGAAAGATAATGAACGAATCGGACCATCTTTCTTTCATTCAAGATTGAACTTGGTAGAAGGCCTCAAACGAAATTCTGCTAAGAAAGCTGTTCCTAACCATCCAGCCATGTCCCAACCAGAAGTTAAGAAGGAGCACGCCGAATTGCAGATGAGCTTGAAGCTCACTTCAAACTGAACGTTAATCGCCCCAAAAATGGAGGCTGCAGAAGCTCCAATAATGGCAACATGGCGAGGAGGCTACTTGCGCAACCTCAAAAGTTTGCTGAAATTCTTGGGGTTGACGTGGATTTGATAAGTAACATTCGGCTCAACAGCAGTCTGGCACTTTCATCTAAAAAGTTGGACAACAATAAAATCAAACAGTTGTATACTGACATTGAGCAACAATACCGTGAATTTCCGTTTGTACGGCAGCTCCTTCCATGTCTGCATAAATACGAGCAACTACCGGAATTGATTAAACGTTTGGTAAATTTAATGAAAAAAATAAGGTATATGGATGTTATAATGCTAATAAATGTTTTGATATTTCTAGCCATTTACGATGAACTTCGTCGACGAGCAGGCTGGAGAAACAAGTCACAAGCGACACAAGTTCTCCCGATTGCGCTTTGCACGGAAAACTTCTGCGGAGGATAACCTTACTGATATGATGAGAGAAGCTTTAACTTGGTCTTATCCCTAGATGGTGTATCTATCGGTCAAATCAAGCGGCAAAAAATCATTCTGGAAGCATGACCCAGAGTTCGAAGCGCAGATGCTACAGTTCTGTGTATCTGACGAACAGGAACACGAAAACATTTCCCAATCTAGCGAAAACGATGACGAATATAGTGAAGATGAACGACAACTTTCAGTAAAGATGAATTATCTGATGGTAATGGATGATATACTTTTTTTGTGGTGGTCCGAAAGGGCCCAGTTAACTTGTTTTATTCCAAAGACATCTGAAAGGCGTATGGATAAATGGGCAATATTCCGAAAATATGGGGAAGAGGAGTAAAATCAGCAAATATCTCCGTTTCCCGACTCGTGCAGTGGCTACAACTATCTCCATTCGATTTCTAGGGAAATTCTACATAAGAATAGGCCTATTTTAACTACCGCACACCCATCCGAGCATAGATTAATCAGCAATATTCGAAAATACAGGGAATTGGAGCAAAATAAGCCCAATATCTCTGTTTCCCGACTCGTGCGATGACTTCAACCACTTCCATTCGGTTTCTAGGGAAATTATACATAACAATAGGCCTATTTTGACTACCACAGACCTCTCCGAGCATAGATTAATCCGAAATATTCTAAATAACGGGGAATTGGGGCAAAATAAGCCCAATATCTTTATTTTCCGACTCGTGCTGTGACTGCAATTACCTCCATTCGATTTTTAGGGAAATTCTACATAACAATAGGCCTATTTTAACTACCGCACACCCATCCGAGCATAGATTAATCAGCAATATTCGAAAATACAGGGTGGAGCAAAAAAAACCCCAAATCTCTGTTTTCCGCCTCGGGGGGGGCACAACACCTCCCTTGGTTTCTAGGGAAATTCAAAAAAACAATAGACCCAACCACAAAACATGGGGGTGATAAATTTAACAAATTAGCGAAACTATATAGAATCTCCAGACTCCACAATCAACTCCACCGCAGACCCATCCAAGCATTGATTAATCCGCAATATTCGAAATAACGGGGAATTGGGGCAAAATAAGCCCAATATCTCTATTTCCCGACTCGTGCTGTGACTGCAACTACCTCCATTCGATTTCTAGGGAAATTCTACATAATATTAGGCTTATTTTGGCTACCGCAGACCCTTTCAAGCATAGATCAATCAGCAATATTCGCAAATACGGGGAATTGGGGCAAAATAAGCCCAATATCTCCGTTACCGGACCCGTGCGGCGGCTGCAACTACCTTCATTCGATTTCTAGGGAAATTATACATAAGAATAGGCCTATTTTGACTACCGCAGATCCCTTCAAGCATAGATTACTGGGCATTATTCGAACATACACGGGGGAATTGGGCTACAATAAGCCCAATATCTCCATCCACTGAATTTTGCGGCAAGTGGGACCCCTTCCGTTCGATTTCCCAGAAATTTTCACATAAAAAATGCTATTGTTCACTAACCTTTTGCTACTTGGAGCTGAATTATCGAATTCTTTCGCAATTCATGTACTTTTTTTCCCACTGTGCAGCGCCAGTATATTAAGAGTGTACGGGGAACGTCTGTCGACTGCCAAGAAGTCTGGATCGTGAAGAAATTGTGGCCGTGGCGACAACCAGAAGAAAGGCAGCAATTTTTAGAAGAAACCGTAGCAAAGGAAAATAACAAGCTGGTATCATATAAGTAACTAATTCTGCTATCCCAGATATCATTTTGATCTCCGCTGTTATCGCATAACAAATTTAGCTATCGCAATTGGTTAATTTTGTTTTCAAATGTTATCATTTTCAACATACACTTTTTGACGATAGTAACTGTGTTGAATACAAAATTATGAATATTATCAGCATATTTGAACAAGAAGTTTTACTTTTTATTAAGAGAATTATTTTCAGATATAAGCATGAGAATTTGATTTCAGATTGATAACATAATTTGAAACCATTTTAATAAATTTGCTTACAATACAGGATTTGTTATCAATATGTTTGCCGTTATAATAAAGTAAGCTATTATTATGATATTCAACGAGTATTTTTTTGTTATTCATTCTGTTATTGAGGCTGTTTATTCAGCCTCAATGATAACCTATCTAGTGATCAAACAGTGATAACCTGGTATTAAAATTTGTTATCAATTTGGTATAATCCATTGCTCGAGAACCTTATCTCTCCGTACAAGATGGAATAATGAAGCTGAGAATGTCAACTTATAAGGAGGTAATGACTCCAACTCACGACGATAAACATGTAGCCAGAACACGATCCTGGAAGTTATGCCACACAACAATGCTGATAAAGTTCGATTGCGTGGTAATAGACGGCAAAACTAAGGCTAATGCAGCCTTCAAAAAGCTTCCTGGGCTGGAGTTTAATTGACAACCGGAAGGAGAAAGATAGTAGGCATTTCAATCTTATGAAACTGTCAAAGTTAGATACGAAATATCTGGTTTGAAAGGTTATCTGTAATTGTGGCTTGAATAGCGACATTTTAATTGCAACTGCGACCGTGAACCAGGACGTGAACGAGTATCTGCCCAATTGTAGCAGGCTGTTTTGGCTGAATTTAGCATCCTGTTATTGGGTCATGGAGTATTATGCCGCCAAAAACGTGCCGATGCTGCACAATGACAAGAACCCTCCCAACACCTCAAAGCTCCTCCCAATCGACAAATATTAGGCCATCGTCAAGTTGAACCTGAAGAAACAATGTTGGAAGCGACAAACAGTTTAATAAAATGGATGATGTGACCAAAGTGAACGAAGTTGTATTTTTTAACTAAATAATGATCATTACTTTTTAAAGAACAGGAAATACATAAGATTTTCCTTGTATTTATGTATGTATGTAAGGTAGCCACCATCCCTTCTAAGACCTTGTCATGTATGCAGTTCCACTTAATAGCAAGATCAAATTGAGTTACCAGGTTGTATTCACAGTAACGTTGTACGAAGGGCCATAAAACGGTGGGGCGGACCCGTAAGCAGATACACTCACACGAAACCCGCGGGAACATAAGATTCTTCTTACAACGATACGATCCAAAAAATCGAATAACCCAATTCGCAATACTTACTAAGCTTTCTACAGGAAGGATGGCTTGTTAAAAAGGGCGCGTCACTCTCACTGAAACTTTTGGAGTAGAACTCGCAGCACCACCTTCGAATCGGTAGGATAAGAAAATGAAACGGTTTGTTTCCTCCTAGACGTCAGTTGTCATACCACTCCATTGTCCAAATCCAGCTTGAGTGATATCCTGAAGCTCTCTCCCTTCCCAATAAATATTCATAGTCATATAGTAGTATATAGTAAATGAATATAATAATGATATATAATATAGTAAATGATATTATAATGATAATTAAAATTCCATTTCAAATTATAAGTCTACAGATTCTTGTCGTGCTGCAATTGAAGAAGGACTTACGTATTGTGAACCTGGAAGCTTAGACATTGTAGCTTCGAGAAAAAATATTTGAGAAGTATTTGGCAACTTGGAATTCTATGGATGATCTGAAATTATATTGCATATTAAGAATAGTTAACCTAAAATAACGATAAGCTGTTGCGTGTCCGTCTCCATGTTTCAGTTGGCAGTCTTTTGTGATCATAAGACTCGTGGAGGCGCGAGGTAGGAACTTGTGAGGACTGTAGGTCTGTCGCACCCTCCTTCGAAGTTGTCAACTCACCATTTGAAGCCCATGCCCATGATTTTCCTTTGTTTTTCCTTTGTTATTAAACGTAACATGTTGCGGATTAAAAAATTAAGTGTGCATAAAAAAAGGGAAAAGTTAAGAGAACATAGTAAATCAACAAAACCAGTAAATAGTAAGAAATGTAGGCCGATAAACGGGAGAACAGAAACTGTTCTATAAAAAAAACTTATTAATAGAAGAGAAATAAATGAAGCGGAAGAGGAGAAACGGAAGAGATAAATGATTTTTTCCCCAGGTATGTGTCAGCCAACTTAAATTTAACAACAGACTTACTAAACGGGCTGAGCTCATTAAACAGAATACCAGAAAGCGAAATAGATCAAAAGACATAATTTCAAATGGCCGAAAAGACCAAAAGGATGAACACACTGAGAAGTTGAAAAACCGATAGACTGAAAAAACAAATGACCGATTGAATGAGAAATTTAAAACTGCACGAGACAGCCCAATAGGGTTTTACCTAAGGGTGACGTAGGACTACGTAGCAATGTGTAATGAATGTTATTATTTTCAAAGAGCCTGTATTAGAAATGAGGTAGCAAATTTATTGGAATTCGTCAACTACTCACTGATAGCAATGGACAATGGCAACCATGTAGAAGCTCTTTATACAGACTTCAGCAAGGCTTTTGATCGCATTGACATACCCATGCTTCTATTCAAATTGCGAAAAATGGGAATTGAGGCAGGAATCCTCCGATGGCTCGAATCCTATCTTACTAACCGTCAACAAATAGTTAGATTCAAAGGGAAGAAATCAAATCCTATTAAGGTCACTTCTGGAGTCCCCCAAGGCTCTCACTTAGGTCCTCTTTTATTCATTTTGTATGTAAATGACATTTCCTTTATTCTCAAAAACATTAAATTTCTTATTTACGCTGATGACATGAAACTATTTTAAGAAATAAGAAACAAAGAAGATATCATGCCATTCCAGAAAGAAATAAATGATTTCTATATTTGGTGCAACAAAAATCTTTTACAGCTGAACGTAAAGAAATGTAATTCGATAGCTTTTAGTAGAAAACGAAACACCCCAGACATAACTATCAATCTAGGGAATCAGCCAGTTGAGAAATGTAAAAGAACAAGGGATTTAGGAGTTATCTTGGACTCGAAACTAACTTTCATTGAGCATTACAATACTATCATCAACAGAGCAAATAATATGCTTGGATTTATAAAACGTTTTTGTTACAATTTTCATGATCCGTACACAATAAAAACATTGTACATTGCATATGTGAGGTCAATACTGGAATATTGTAGCGTGGTTTGGTCACCATTTTCAGTCACCCATGAAGAACGACTAGAATCGGTACAGAAGCAATTTTTACTGTATGCACTTCGTAAATTAGGTTGGACAAGGTTTCCGCTTCCATCTTATGAAGCCCGCTGCATGCTCATCAGCATCCAATCATTAAAAGAGCGCCGTGAATTTGCATTAGTATCATTCGTAAATGACATTGTTTCGCAACGCGTTGATTCAGCAGAACTTTTGTCAAAACTTAATTTTTACATACCGTCGCGGCAACTACGAAATAGAAATATATTTATTACAAGCCATCATCGTACAAATTACGCCAAATTGTTACCTCTGAATCAGATGATGGCAACTTACAATAAGCATGGAGAAAATGTAGACTTTACTATGACCAAAACAAAACTAAAACAATACTTCAATTCAATTAGATAATGACGAACGATTCAAAACATTAAAAATGCAAATCTGATGTGTTAGTTTCCTAAGGCGTACTGTATATATAAGTGAAACATAAAATGTAAGCACTATTGTAACAAAACGGTCTACTATTGATTGACGACAAATAAATAAATAAATTTATCGCTTAGAACAAGCGATTATCTATCAAATCCGAGACCTGTCAAATGAATGAGATATCGCCTCATTCGTAATACGGACTCCTTAATTATTTTGTGCTGGAAAATTTACTCTTTTCTTAGAATTTTAATGGCCTGAAAAGAGTACCCTCGGTGTTAAAAATTGTGCACAAGATATGCGATGCAGATAACGCTGAAACTTTTTTAGCCACCGCTGGCTGCCAATTGACAGTAATTTGGTACGGTATGTTAGATTAATGCCAATCAAACAAACTCTTTAGCAGGGAAAAACTAATTGGACGGATTCTCAATGATCTATGTTTGATCTTTCTTTTTTGAACCTTTCGTAGGGCCCATTCACATCTTCACTAATATTGTGCGACTATGCATTAACCAGCAATACAGGTGTCAAATTGGGAAGTTTTAGCAGATAATTGAGATCAATTATCAGCTAATGACTGTTAACTGGTCATGCTTATGTTGCTAGTTAGTGCATTTTCAGCACATATTAGCGATGATGTGAGCCCGACTGGCTTATACCGTTCATACTAGGTTAGTCAAAAAGTTTTGAAAGTGACATCTACGCCATTTTAATATTTCATCTCTCATAAGATCGAAATCAAAATTTCATTTTTTGTTTACAAGCGTTGAAAAGTTGACGTATCAGTGCATTTTTTAACAATGGAAAAATCTGAATACAGTGCTGTAATTAAATTCTTTGTTTTGGAAGGTATATCGGCTACGGAGATCCATGCAAATATGGTGACAGTATTGAAGGAGCCTTCTCCTTCATTTCCAACCGTTCACCGATGGGTTTTGGAGTTTAATCGTGGCCGTAGAAGCTTTGAAGACGATCAACGCTCAGGATATCCAAAAAGTGCATCAACACCAGATATTATAGCGAAAATACAGGATATGGTTTTGGAAGATCATCGATCGACTGTGTATGTGCTAGTAGACCCCATAGGCATTTCACATGGAACAACATGGCATATTTTGGCTGAAGTTTTGGGTTTCAAAAAACCGTGTGCACAATGGGTGCCGTATTTGCTAACAATGCAACAAAAACACATTCGAATGCGGCTTTCTGAGCAACATTTAGTAAATTTCGAAAGGATGAAAACGATTTTCTGCGTCGATTCATCACTATGGATGAGACTTGGTTCTACCACCATGATCCTGGATCAAAACAAGAGGCTAAGGAGTAGTGTTAACCGGGCACTTCGGTTCCGAAGCGAGTTCGTCAGTTTTTTGGGATGCAAAAGGAATTTTGTTGATAGATTATCTCCATACTGGTAAGACAATCAACTCTGATTATTATTGTAACCTTTTGTACCAGTTGGATGAAAAAAATTGTGAAAAAAGACCCGATTTGCAGAAAAAAAAACATTTTTCATCAGAACAATGCAACTGCTCACACAGCTCAAAAAACCATCGCAAAAATCTGGAATTGGGGTACGAATTGGTGCTGCACTCACCCTTCTCGCCTGATTTAGCTCTCTCTGACTTCTGGCTGTTCTTGCACCTAAAATCCTTCGTGGAAAGCTTTGATTTTTCATCAAACGAAGAGGTTGTAGCCGTCGTAGAGGAGTATTTTGCAGGCCTTCCAGAAAGTCATTTCCGTGATGGGACATCAAAATTGGGAGATCGTTGGACCAAGTGTATTGATCTTATAGGAGACTAAACTGAGCAATAAAGGTGATTTCCCCCAAAAAAATGTATTTTCATTTCCGCTTTCAAAACTTTTTGTCTAACCTAGTACCATTCAACGTTGCGTCATACCTAAAGATAGCTGCCAACTAGATCACACATAGGGAAGCGGAACCTATCTTGAGCTCAATAAGCAGACCTCCAGTGGAAATCGGTGAATATGAACTGAATACCGAACACTGAGTACACAAGTTATTCACATTTTTTTCGTTCACTTACCGTTAATCGTTTAGCAACACACAAAACATTCGATTCAGATAATTTTCGTCCAATTTAATACTAAAATTTGCTATGTATCTATTTTAATAAAATCACGAAAAACATAAATCCCATCTTTGTACATATGTTAATCGTACTGATTTTAATCAAGAAAATATATAAACAAGTTAACGCTCTGCGCTACTACACCCAAAAATATAAACGTCAACAAAACTTTTAAAAGGGCCTATGCTGCTTTAAAAACATCACTGTGTCTATTATCGCTCATATACTAAGTGGCACTTGCGATGCGGTAATGGTATTTTGACTGCCGAGTTTGCAACAAGCCTAGTTGTTGCGCCTTTTAGCCCACTTTGATTGTGCGGTGATTCTATAAGTGCGACAACGCGAAGTCCGATCTAAAGTTGAATCGTGTCTGGGAGGAAGCTCTACATAGTACACATAACATGTAACACATAGCTTTATCAATCTTCAAGCAAATTTCAATGTGCCGTATAAAATTAAAGCAATTGAGAAAACCCACCAGATTGTATTTAGTGCACAACTTTGGAACTTTGGTATCAATTTAAAATAATGGCCTAAATGTTTTATCCAGGCTTTTAAGAACTGTAATGGCCACCACAATCAATCTCACTATCAGGAAGCGATCAGAGGATTTGACATTTGGCTTGTGTTGACTAGTAAGTAGACGATCGAATGAAACAAGACAAAAGTCAAATCGTTCGCTGCCTACCAGGAACTGAGCATGATTGTGCCGGCCATTAGCGCTCGTGAAAACCTGGATAGATCTCTTCTCGCCGACTTCGTATTGATGCATTTGCTCAAAGTTCCACGCGGTGTAACTCTGTTTACTCCATCCTTATGGGAGATTACATTGCGACGTTTCGTGAGATGCGGTTGTTCGTTTAGCGCCGCGTGGAATTTCGTGAAAATGTACATTTGAGAACTTTACAACAGCCACGCGATGTATCATGTTCAAGGAATCCGTCAATATCTGTTGCGAAAACTGTGTCAGAAATCACATCTATGCGACAGATTTGGAGGATAAAACTTGTATTGACATTTTTAGTCATATTATTATTTTCCCAAGTTCTTCAAAGCTTGTTTCGTTGTTTTGATTCTCGACTCGCTTTGACAGGCAGTGACAGCCAAATATCGGCTCGTTTTGACGTTCACATGTTTGGTATCTGTTTCTTCCTCCAAGGTGCCGATGTCTTCCCCGCTCTTATTCATCTTACATCAAAGAGGAAGTGCAATGGATATTAGTGACGTTTACTCCACGCACACTGGCGTCTTCCAGTTACAGTGCAAGCACCCTTTTGCTTTCCCTAAAATTCTAATACATACAAACAATGCACACATCAATTCGTATAGTTCAAAACCTTTCTCGTGTGGCTAATGTGATTCTCGTGTGGCTAATGTAATAAGTGAAGTGTGATTTTTATGGTTTGTGCAATTACGCTATGAAAATGTGTGAGGATATAGTGCAATTAAAGAGAAAACTTGGAGTCTGGCTAGAGTATATTCCCTAGTACGGTAAGATCAATACGACGAATTTGTAGTGCAAAGGTAAGAAATTTTGTTGAAAATCTGACTGCTCATTATTTTTACGAAATTGAAGTCTCCGAAACGTTTTTGTAGCTTTTAATTATATATAAGACCTTATTGTATTTGCCAGGATTATATTCTTGGTTACTGTGTCCATTTATTTGGGAAATTGAACATCTTTTTACGTTTAAAGTTGGATGACTGCAGAATGTGTTGAATATATGTACTATGGTGAGCATAGGTTCCGCTTCCCTATTTTACTTTTCGTGATTGCGCCAACCAGCTGGCGATAAATTTTCCATTGGTTTGGTCAACAGACTGCCTAGCAACGGCTGCCCAATCTGCCGCTTATTAGCAACAGCTAGCTGAATTATCAGCTACCTGACTGTAGCTGTATACTGTGCATTTAATCTTATCTAATCTAATCAAATCTAATACAAACGCAGCCAGTACGAGAAAGCATCCAGTAAATAATTGGGTAAGATGACGCCCTATTTTTTTAGTCAATATTGATGTTTGCAGCATTCAAAAGACATGATACAAGCGTCAAAGCGGACAGGCCTACTGCGTTGCATTAACTGCAAAAGATGATCCTGTAAAATGAGTTGGATTCAAATAAATAGATTTGAACCATAACGCATTTTTTTTTTTGCTCCGAGGTGAAAATAATAAAATAATATTAAAGTAAATCATCAAAATCCGAGTCATGCTAAGCATGGTAATGATAATAATAAAAATGTAAAATCAATTTGCAATGTCATAATAAACAGTATATAAAATAGAGTGAACGGATATTTATATGTGAAATGATAATAATAATTACACATGTTCGCAAATTGTTGTCCTTCTGCAATTGTAGAAGGATTTACGTATCTCTTATGAAACTTAAAGTTTAGATAATGTATGACAGCCACGAAAAAAAATATTAAAAATTATTTTACAAAACTTGGAAACTCCATGCATGACCTGGAATTATATGTAAAGAATAGTATATCTAAAAAATCGGTTGGAAAATACTGTGAATTTAGTAAATTAAGTCTGCAAAATGAAATTATAAGACATTACCTTAAATTAGGGTAATTTTCAAAAGTTTAATGTTTGAAATCAAATGTTTTTCTTATTGAAATGAAGAGCGTAGCGAATGTTTCGATTGAATGGTGAAAACAGTTTGGAATGACTGAGTTATTAACTCTTCAAAACCTAAACATATTTCGCGACGCTCCAACTTTTCGAACTCGCAAGACGTACCCCAGCATTGAAAGCACAAACATTTGTGAGTGGCCGAAACAGCATCCTTACTGTTGGTTTAAATTGGTTCAAAGCTGCTATTTGTAGTATAGATACAAACCGTCCCAAATCAGCACTCAGTCTAATGCATAAATGATTTACTAGACGTCTCCTGAATTCAGCAAATGGTTAACCAAAACCAATGCTGCTAAACCAGCTGTTTTTCCAAACAACAGTGATTTATCGTAGAAGTGTAGAGGTGTTCTCGGCTTACAATAAAGCGAGTATCAAATCAGATTTGGTTCTCTGTATAATTACAGCTTTACATTACAATCATTCAAGTTGTATTGGTGGACTCATTGATGGTTCTATATAACTTATTTCAAGCAACACACAGTAACTTCAGTAACTCAATTGTGTTTGAAATGAGTCACAATGAAGTTATCTCATCCGATTTTCAATAAGTATGCTGAAGGGGATATTTCTAATGAAGATTTTCCCATCTTTTCAATGTGTCCTTTCATTTCATTGTCTTTATTATGTAACTTGCAATGAAGAGCACGCTATGAACATGCATTTTTGTATGACTACGCGTCTTCTTGCATCCTTACGGAAAAGCTTAATTTGCACAGTTCAGGGTTGAGTTTTTCAATTAGTTTTTTTATGCTTCTTAGTCCCTTGCGCTGAACTGGCCGGCTTGTCGTGCCGCAAGGACTCAGTAGGAATTCTTGGTCAAGACCCGAAGCTAAGAGTCAGTTCCATTGTGGAAATTTCATATCAAGTAGTTTTTCCACCTGCTACAGAGGATCGTATGGCTAGAGGTCACCTTGAGAATTTTACTATTCAAATTAGGTTTGTAGTTGCAGCGATCTTTGGGATAATCCTTGCCTTAGATCCATCCTAATAACTTGAAAAGACATTACGGGAAATAGAGACAACCTTCATTTTTTTATCTTTTTTTGTTGTTGTTCTTATGATATGATAGTATATTATTGCATATAAATTGGTTTCAGGTTATAGAAATTTTTGATGTACTGTCTTTTGCATGATAAATTTCAGGTCTTGCATATTATCAGGTATTGTAAAATAATTTCAAATTCATTTTCTTTCTCACAGCTGTCATACATTGTCTTGATTTTCTGTTTCGTAATGGATGCGCAAGTTTGTTTACAATTTTTACAAAACAGCAGTCATGTAATTTTCAGTTCTTATTATAATATCCCTTTACTATATATATACCCAAGTAACACACAAAACATCTTTTTAGAATGATTTATAATTTTTTCTATTATAAATGTATTATAAGCGTATTGAAAAACATGTCAAGTTCGGAGCGGGTTGGATCTCTCGTATTTTATGTATCACTCTGACTAACGGTCGAGCTGAAAATACTTTTTTCACTGCTGCAAATGATGAATATTTTATTATTGTTCTTAAAAACATGGTTACATACATTAACAAAACATAAACTGGACAAGATTTTATGGGCAGTTTTATAGACTGTTGAAATAACATTACACCAACCATGTTTTGCAAAACGTGTTTTTTTCTTCAAAACGATGAATTTGTTGTACAATATTGTGGTTTCACTGCCAACGGGAACCAAATCATAGAAAATCAGAGTTGACTTTTCAACCATCGGAGTTGGCTTAGCAAAGAAGCTACCAACCTACCACGCCAAGGACTAGTGTTCAAATCCCACGCTTGGCGATGTTATATTTTTGTATGTGGATATTTTTTTTTCAGTTTATGTTTTATAAGGCTTCACTTTTTGCGCTTTTTACGTCCTATTAAAGTATGAAATAAAGTATTATACACTTTAATTGATAACCTGTTTTTGTCATTTTACAGTACTTTCAACTTGTTTAATACAAGATGTGTTGCTTGATTATCTTATATGCCATTGTATATTCATCACCATTACCATTCATCTCTATCATCATCATTACCCTTTTTATCATTACTTGTGTTTTCATGATTTATACAATAACATCAAAATAATTTTATAATTTTTACCTAACATCATATACATTTATTTAGTATGTCTTATTTGTCCAATTATCATTTTGATCCTTTCTTTTCGTTTTATGATTAAGAAGTATCTAGTGCCTTGAATACAAGAAGCTGCAACGGAATCTGTGGTAGGCTTTTGCACTTATTACTAAATATATCTTCATTTCCGGTTTGCAAATGGACATTTTATCAAATCTGAGCTGATCTGATTCATGCAGCGCTGTGTGCCATTTGGCTAGTCTTTGATTTTATAGTTCAATCTTTGTCATTACTTTATCATAACTCACAATATCATTATATTTGACAATATTGTTTTATTTGATCATCTATGAAGATGATTTAAACATTACTTTTTGTTTGTTTATGTTCGTTGGTCTTTAACTCCATTTCAATTAAATCTTCCCTGTTTTCTTAACTCAGGAGCAATAACTATTAGGACAGCAAAAATAAAAGCGTATTGCTGTTTTAAAATCAGCATCAAGCGGCAAATAGTGACCATGGCAACGTAAATTAAAATTTTTAAATGTTGGTTTTGTAAAATTTCAATAGATTTAACAAACTTTTTCAGGATATTTCAAATCAAGATGTAGCCACTTTTTCCTCGGTCTTCCTCTTCAGCATCCTTTGGAGCTTCTTGTCGCTCAGGGTCGTCGGCCGTCCGGAACCGGGCTTTCTTTCTATGCTCTGATTGTTGTCTAATAGTGCCAAGATGTTGTAGATGCCGGAACGGGCGTATCCGTCGTCCACAAAGTGCCGCAGGATGTCCGTTTTCGACGCGGTGGGGTGCCGTTCTCTGAACGCACACACTTCTGAACGGAGTTGCTTTACTGTTTTTGCCATCACCGTAAGAGTTCGTCTGATAGAGCTGTCAAATTTTGTCTGCTGACTCATGGGTTACTATGATAGATGCTGCATGGGTAATTTTTTCAGTGCGGGTGAAGGTAAACCCATGACAAATCGGCAATTTTTGTACATTTTTTTAATGCAAACGTTAAGCGCGGAACCACAGAACTGTACACTTTAACACTTTACAACATATCTTGCATTTCAGGATCAACCGAATGAAGATCATCTATATAATAAAAATGAGTTGGGGTTTCCTTTGTCAGGATTTAACTCGCGAGCGGAAGGTCCGATCGGCGTGAAATTTTGTATGCAGAGATTTTTAGGGGCGAAGAATAATCTTATGATGGTTTGAGACCCTTCCCTTCACGGGAAAGGGGGGCCCCCATACAAATGAAACACAAATTTCCACACACGCGAAAAAAAATAAAGCAAAAGAACCCAAATTTGGTGTGGGGGTTTTTGAAAGAAAAATGGGTTTTTGGGCCTCTCTCTAGAAAGGGAGGCTCCCATACAAATGAAACACATATTTCTGTATAACTCGAGAACTGATCAAGCAAAGAAACCCAAATTTAGCATGCGGAAGTTTTTGGAGGCAAGAAATGTTTTTATGGTAGTTTGAGACCCCTCCTCTCTCTATAAAGGGAGGCTCCCATACAAATGAAACACATATTTCTGTATAGCTCGAGAACTGATCAAGCAAAGAAACCCAAATTTAGCATGCGGAAGTTTTTGGAGGCAAGAAATGTTTCTGCATAACTCGAGAACTAATCAAGCAAATGGAACCACATTTTGCAGGTGGAGGTTTTGGAAGGCAAGACATGTTTCTAAGTTGACTCGAGCCCCTCCCTTCTCTGAAAGGAGGGCTCATATACAAATGAAACACAAATTTCGGAATAACTCGAGAACTTATCAAGTTAATGGGACCCAATTTGGCATTTGGAGGTTTTCGAAGGCAAGAAATGTTTTTAAGGTGGTTTGAGACCCTCCCTGCGCCTTCTGGAAGGGTAGACTCCCATAAAAATAAAACATAATTTTTAGCATAATTCGAGAGCCAATGAAGCAAATGAAACCAAATTTGGCATGTTGAGGTTTTTGGAGGCAAGAAATGTTTCTATAGCAGTTCAATACCCCTCCCCATTTTGAAGGGGAGGGGGGCTTCCCCTACAAATAAAAAGCAAATTTCTGCATGACTCGAGAACAAATCAAGTAAATGAAACCAATTTTAGCATATGGAGGTTTTTGGAGGCTAGATTTCTATATACATAAAAATGAATTTCTGTCTGTCAGACCCTTATAGACACGGAAAGTTCTGAACCGACCAACGTGAAAATTTATATGAAGGGGTTTTTGGGGCTGGGGAAGGTTCTTATGATTGTTTGAGACCCCTTCTCTCTCAGTCTCATACAAATGAGACACAAATTTCATCATAACCCGAGACCTAATCAAGCAAATCGAATCAAATTTAGCATGTGGGGGGTTTTGAAGGCAAGAATGTTTCTATGGTAGTTCAAGACCCCTCCCTTTCTGAGGGGGGGGGGGGGGTCTTCAAACAAATGAAACTCACATTTTTATTATAATCGATGAGCCCAGTGTGATGGTTCGAGAACTAATTAAGCAAATGGAACCAAATTTGGCATGTGGAGGGTTTTGAAGTCAATGATTGTATGGTGTTTTGAGAAACCACCCCCTCTGGAAGGGAGGGCTCCCATACAAATGAAACACAAATTTCAACCAAACATGAGAATTATCCAGGTTACTTAAACACAAACCGTGTATTTCTCGGGTAAGAAGCATGTTTTGATAGAAGTTTGAACCCCTGCTTATTCAAGAAGAAAAAAACTCATTTCGAAAAAAAAACCATAAACGTGACAGTTATATTAAATTTTCCTTCATTTAGTTGCAAGCGTAGCAGCGCACGCACCGGGTTCAGCTAGTATATAATAGATACGAGTGCTAGTAGTACCACTCATTTACAGAAACATATATAATATTATATAAATATTTCGTGGGAATGGAAGGGACCATCAGGGCACCCGATTGAGGAACTCTAGATGGGAAAAGTAGGAATAGCTGATTTGAGGTCGATTTTCAATGATTTCGCCATTTTTTCGGATTGACCGTCTAGAATTTTGTTTAACCCTTTGACGAGGTAAATTTCGGTTCTGAGAGGTCCTCGCAGCTCTTTTTCTGCCATATCGTGAACGATCCTCTAAGTTTACAAGCTCATTGAATAATTTTATAGCATCTCGAACTGTTTGTATTGGCATTTTCAATGTCATTGCGATGAACACAGGAAGGTGTCCTTGCATATACACCTCCATCATCGCACTTTATAATGAAATTGGATTCATTGTGACACTACGTGTGAGTGAATTCAAATGAAACTTTGTGCTTTTGTTTGTAATGAACCAACCCAATACACTGATAAAAAGCAAGGATAATATCTATGAGTCCAACACATTTTTTTTGCAATATTATCAACAAATAAGTTCAATAAGTTCGAATACAACTTTTCATCGTTGTGTAGGTTCACACCATGGGCATTCTGTGTATTGGTATTAGTGTCAGCTTAAGCCTCATATATAGGCAGAGTCGCGCACAGTGTAGACTTGCTGTCATTTTCTGTTTGTTTACCGCGCGCGATGAAGGAGTACCTCTACGGGAAGGATCATTACGTCTTTCAACAGGACGGTGCACCGGCCCAAACGGTGAACATCGTCCAAGCGTGGTGTCGGGAGAATTTGACTGATTTTCTCGATAAGACTTTGTGGCCTCCCAGCTCCCCGGATCTTAATTCCCTGGGATTTTATGTATGATCGTACATGCTGGCTAAGCAGAGCGAACATCAAGTGAGCACTATAGACCAATTTAAGAAGCTCTTTCCAAGATCTGGGACGAGATGCCGATGGACCAAGTGCGTGCCGCGTGCGATTCTATTGAGAAGCTTCTCAAGCTCGTCATACAGCACAAAGGGGGGGCGCTCCCAGCTAATATGTCGTAAAGGTTCTCAATAAACATTGCTTCAATAAAATTGACTCAGAAAAGACTATCTTGTATTTTCATATTTTGTTTTAAATATTTTTGAAGTGTATTCTAACTTATTGAACACCCTATACTTGTAACCAAACATACTTTGTAAGTGTACACATCTGGGGTTTTTGTTTCATTAGGGCGAATCAACGATTGGGAGATTCTCTCCGGGCTCGCTCTCTTTCATTCATAAACCAATCACCTTTACGTTTTTCATTCTAATATTTGTTGAGTATGCTAGCCAGCACTGTTGTGTTTCGATCTGTACTAAAGAATCCCTCAAATGTTCTATAAAGGCGCTATAATGAATGAAAGAGAGCGAGCACGGAGAGAATCTCTCAATTGTAGATTCACCCTAATGAAAAAAAAACTCTAGACATAATCACTATGTGTGGCCGAAATTAATTTTTATTTGTCACATAAAATTCATTTGTGTTTCTCAAAAGGTTCTGTTTATGTGTAAACAAATGAATGGATGAATGTGTGGATTATTTCCCGTGTAGGTGTGCTCATTTCACCATCTGTCAAATCTAAACTATATACTGAGAGAAAAAACACGGATAATATTTCCTCACCCTGTAAGTAAGTATGTTCCCCTAGGTTAAAGTCCTGACCGATAATTACTGTCTGATAAAGGAGAGAGAGTTATGTTTTAAGGACAATCTGCCAAAATATGCCAACCATGCAAAAAAAAAAAAAACTAAATACATGTCTCATAAAGAGAGATGTGTTCTTGACATGTCGTTGTTCAAAAGGTCATAATCGATTTCATAGAGAATACTTCTTTTCTCCGTATACTGGTCAATAGAATTGAGCCATAGCATTATTGAACCGGTTGTGCTTGTAACTAGACAAAGCACCATATAAATCGACCATCAATCAATCCAGCTTCCAACAAAGTGTGGTTAATTAGGCCCCACAAACCCGTGGGATTAGTTGTAGTGCTTTCTCCAAATGACATATTGCACGTCAATCAGTTGGATTAAATAGTGTGTTGGATTGAAAGAACAGTTGTTTAATTTATTTAGCTCAAGTCAAACCAATATTGTCGAACAGAAATCAAAGGCAGTGTTATCCCTAGTGAGGTAATGCGGTAAGAGGTGGAATAGGAGAAATGACATCATCACCTTAAATACAAGCCTCCCAGTAACTTGTAGTTTAGTATCACTCCAACCGGCGCACATCCTAATCTGTATCTAGGCCACACACCTCTTTACTTCCTCTCAAGTTTCCCATGTTGTTGGATGAGTGTGGTAGGCAAACAAGCCATCCACATTATAATGTCTGAAGCACGCCCTGCTAGAAGAGGAAAGTCATCATTGACACCTTGGAGCCGACAGATATTTTCCACTTGGTCCTTAATGCCATTTTGCCTTTGATGGTGTATGTCCTCTCGAAGGATAACAGCGC
Source organism: Aedes koreicus (assembly GCA_024533555.2). Taxonomy (NCBI): domain Eukaryota; kingdom Metazoa; phylum Arthropoda; class Insecta; order Diptera; family Culicidae; genus Aedes; species Aedes koreicus. The sequence continues at coordinate 77,856 of JAHHFK020006019.1, forward strand.
TTGATTGCTCTTGTGTCAGGAATTTCCATGTCTTTGTGATGAACAGCGTAGCGATTGAAGCAACTGGAATCGGTGGCTTTTCGATATTATTACATCTTAGCGCCCGCATTGTGAAGGCTACAATTATCAGCAGATAAAAATATATAAAATGCACATTATTTTGAGACCTACAAATGTGAACGAGGTGACTAAATTTATAATAGAGCTGAATGAAAACAAAAGCAGTGGTCATGATAATTTACCAGCTAGCTTCTAACATTCTTGCTCACCTTTTCAATCTAATACTAGAACAAAGTATAGAACCAGAATGCCTTAAATTGCTAAGGCTTAGGTCCTGTTTTCAAATCCGATGTCTTTGTAATTTTCGACTAATGTCTACATTAATTTAGTACATCAACAGCGATAGTTGAACTTGTTGAATTCCTGCTAACGTTATTGTCGACAATTTACAGGACAATTGACAAGTTAAGTGAAAAAAAAAATCATACTTTTTAGGATGAAAACAGTTCTCTCCTTGTTATTGATGTTCAAAAACTCATTTTCTCTTCCACATACAAAAGCAACGTAAATGTCATCAGCAGTCACGTCATCACCAATCAATCAACCACAGCGCCGTTAGTCAGGCTCTCTAATCGCGTGTCCGGCGGTCAGCCTTTATCACGTTTGAATGTCAGTGTTAACGCTTCCGTCCCCCAGAGCCTGTTGATCCCATGTGAAAAGCAGATTTCTTACCCTTTGGCACATTTCGGTCCACCATTTGAGAGGTTGTTTTTTACTGCTGTTGATGTTGATAGCTTTAGTCAGTCACCAGACTCAACATGTGCACAATAATACGTGAAAAGAGATCGAGTCTAAAAAACGCACTTTGCTTTTTTTCATCCGCAATGGATTGGTGAGAGTGTAGTTCAGAAAACCCTGGATAACAAGTTCTCCATCCTAGTGTTCGCTGACATAGCCGTACCATTTACTCGCTCCCAGCACAGTTCGGTCGTCTGTACCTTTTCTGTGAAAATGAATCGGGATGGTATTTTCCGCAAATCAATGAACGCCGCGCAGAGTCGGGCTTATGCCTTCAAAAGACCAGTGGGGAAAATATGATGGTCCTATTCAGGATCAGTCGGTTCACAGAACATTTTGTACATACAAGAAGGAAAAACAAGCTGATTTTGTAACGACAAGTGCGATGACGGTAAGTGCCAATGTTGCATGAATGCTGCCTGTAACGATGGTGTGGTCATTGATTACTTGTTTTTACTGCTCTTCTGACGAGAGGTAAGCTTCCAGTTGCATTCGAGATTTCGAAGAGCGTTGGTTGTGGAAGGTTTTTTACTTGCAAATCTCACGAGTCTCACCCACCGGACAGAAAATACCACAAAGGGCAGTCAAGGTGGGGTAAGAAGATGCTCGCTTGACTTGTACTGCCATTAAAAAAAAGCTCTGCTCAATTCGATTTTCATCGGACACTTTCATTCGATTTTCTTCACTCTTTTTCTAGTTGATATATAAATACTTGTGAAACCTTATGCAAAACAATGAAGGTATTCACTTAAAAACCAAAAAGGTGTTAGAGAAACTATCCAACCAACATTGCAATTTTTTCCAGATATTAAGTTATTCTACATGTTTAAATTATGGTCTACAAAACCCTAATAAAAATGTTACTTGGGTATGGTGCGAGCTGGACAAACTCGAGTATGAGAATCTCTAAAATAGGCATACTATAATTGTTATATCTGTATTCTCCGTTCGTGCAGTAACAATTATGATGTAGAAGGAGATGTCCGCTCATCACCATGAGGCACCAAGAGTGGACAGTAATGTTTGCTAGAATGAAAGCTATGAAGAGAAAGTGTTGAAAGTTCCGTCAGTGTACGGTAGGTTGAAAATTGAATAGAACCCTAAAATAGGGTTAAGATTTATATTCCGTCATACTAAGTACATCCTGCACTTCACGCCTTTTCTCTACACTTATTATAAGAGTTAATTGCGATTTTCAGAAATAAATTATAAATTTATTTATGTGCCTGTTGACATTGAAAATATATCGCAGGCTGTTGAGATTTTGCTGAAAATCTCAAACTGTTGCTCTACTGTAAATCTGGCAAACGATTTTCATTCCTGCACAATACATTGAAACGCCATTGAGCTCAGTTTGGTAGTAGGCTGTAGGTTGAAAAATGGCCCCGTTAAGAGAGCGTGTTTTTTTTTTCGAGCAAAATCTATGTACACATTCATGAAATGCGATCTTATAGACATTGTTTTGTAGCTATTGAGTTGAACTAACGAGTCAAACGTTTGATTTAGTACTTAATATCGCAATCATTGCTATGGGAACAAAAGTTTCATATATGTCACTATGTTAATGTTAATTGCTAATGACTAATAGGCTTAACGCTGGCTCTGAATACTATACAAAGAGCAGCTTTATTGAATGTAGGAAAGTCGAGTATTCAGACAAGGTAAATGAAATCATCTGTTCAGTAGGAGAAACGGCTATATTTTTATATGTTTGTTTGCACGTTCCCACTAGACGCAACTAGACTAGACGCTAATTTAATTGTTACATTTATGGAATGATAATATAGTCGATATTGTCATAAAATTATAACGGGTATTACCTGAAACTGCAAGCGAATCGAATGTATTTGCCAAATCGAGGTAATTTTTAAAATGCAGCGTAGGCCTTCGGTTCACTGAGTTTAATGAGCATCAATTACTTAAATTTATGGTCCTCATGTTTTCAACACCAGCTTCAATGGCCGTGGTGTCTCTTTTACAATTGAGCTTTAACGAACAATTTCAATTTTGGTTGCTGAGTATGGAAATGAGCACTGTCCGCACTAGGAGAATTCTGTAAAACAGTGCCCGTTTGAATTTGGCACGGTTTATTAAACAGTGCTTTTACCATATCTCCAGAAACAGATAACCAATTTAAAAACAATGTATAAGACACTTTCTTTTGGTGGTTATTGTGTGTAATACGGCTAGTGGTTGACGAGAAATAGGACCTACATTGTTATTGATGATTCTAAAGCATTTCATAAAAGACATATGACGAATTTCACGCCTCTCGGAATCCAATGAAACTTTGTGTGTAAGTAGACTATGTCTTTTCAAGCAACTTTGCATACTTTGTTTTTTTTTTTAAATGATCTAGACTGCCATTTGAAAAAGGCTTAAGTTTTTTGATAGTTTTTTTTTTAAATCAACAAAACTCAAAAAGGACAGAACTGCAAAAACGTGGTGTATGAGTGACTTTGAGAAAATTGTCTTAACTTTTATGAACAAAAATGTAAAATTTTAAAATCGATTCTTACACGCTAAAAAACATGTATTCTAAAATGTAAAGTCAATTTGCAAAAAATCACTATCTTATAATTGGACGAAATTTTTTCTTAATAAAGACAATATAATTGTCTAAAAGTTCGCCATACAGTGCAAGATGGGCACTTTTAAGGAAAAAAGTTTTTCTAACAACAAATTTTTCATGTCAACGTAGCTCAAAAAGGCGAAGACTGGTAAAAATGTGATGTATGAGTAACTTTGAAAAAATCGTCCTAACTTTTATGAACAAACATGTTAAATAGTAAAATCGATTCGCTAAAAAAAATATTTTAAAATTTAAAGTCACTTTGCAAAAAATCGCTACCTTAGACTTGGATAAAAAATTTAAAAAAAAAAGGCAATATAATTGTCTGAAATTGGATAACAAAAGCTTTCATAATATCTGATGTATTGACCCATGACTCAATAGCAGTTCAGTTGTTTATATCAATATTGCTACAAAATTCAATATATTGCTCAAAAATTATTTTCATGTCAGATGGAGCAGCGGCATATTATAAGAACAAAAAGAACATTGCCAGCGTGTGCAATTTCAAGCCCAGCCACGTAAAGACAATACCTGCAGCACAGGTTCTTTGCTTTGTACCTATTTAAGAAAATCAAATTTCAGCTAAAAGGTTTTCTGATTCAAAGGATAATCCAAAGAAAATCACTTTGTATGTGAAAGATTTATAAATTAAATATATGAAGCTATGTTAATTACTAATACGTGAAGACGTTCATACAAAAAATAAATAAAATAAAACCCTTACCAATAAACCTGTGAGTTTTCATTGACATAAAAAGTATTTCGAAAATTCATATAACGTCATATTTGAATCGTCTATAAATGGATATGTATCAACCATTTAAAGGGTGCGGCAGAAAATAATGCGAAAATTTGTTCTATTTCTTTCAAATCCCATTTTCAACTGATTCAAGCAATAATATCAACATTTTCGACTGCAGTCCTTTTAAACAAATTTATTCTATGTGTCCTTCATTTTTATTAATAACATCCTCGAGCCGACGCCGGAAGCCAGAGCATGCCTTTCGGACGTAGTCCTCCGACATTGACTGCCATGTGCGTGTTATGGTTGACTTCAGGGTTTTCACACTAGGGTGTGATGTTTTGCAGGCTCGTGTTTAAACATTTGCCCAAATCGAATAATCGAACGGATTAAGATCTGGACTGCTAGGGGGCCACAAATCCTTCGGCCAAAACTTCATGTTATCGTTCAACCATTGTTCGAAGACGACTCAAATATGCTATTTTTTAAGATTTATGAGTCTCCCTCTATCACAATTTTTCCCATACCTTTTAAAAATTCTGTAATAAATCTGGACCCTCCTTCCACCCCCCAAAGATATACGAAGTCATATTTGAATCACCCCTAAAAATAGGAATATCCGTTCAAGCAGTTATGATTGACTTGTACTTAAACGTACACTTTTGGTTCTGTTTTACTGATGTAAAGTGAAATATAATGTTTTTGACCCTTTTCAAATGATAGCCCAGATGATTATTGTTTTTTGCCAAGATGTTCAATACATTCAATTTTCTATGACTGCTAAATTTTATTGGATTCTATAGGGGTACTAGACGAGTTTGCGTGATAAACGGTAAGAATAGGACATGAAAAAGTTGTTATTGTAAAAACTTTTTTTCCTTAAAAGTGCCCATCTTGCAATGTATGGCGAACTTTTAGACAATTATATTGACTCTATTAAAAAAAAATTCGTTCAATTCCAAGATAGCAAGTTTTTGCAAATTTTAAAATTTTTTAAAACATTTCTTTAGCGTGCAAGAATTGATTTTAAAATTTTACATTTTTGTTCATATTAGGTGCGCAACTAAGTTCCCGCTGTTTAGCAATAGATGGCGCCAGAAGTAAGTGCTGGTCGAATGTTCTACATCTGACGCGTCATAAACCAAGCTCAGACATATGGTAAACAAACCGCTTTGGCAAATCTGTGATTTTGGTTTAGTGTTATATATTTTGGTTGTTTGAAGATGTCTGATTTCGTCCCAAATAATCGTCATTTGCGGGAAGTGTTGATTTTCTTCTTTCATTCGAAGAAAACGGCGGCTGAAGCACATCGAGAGCTCCAAAAAGTTTCCGGTGATGCTGTTCTGAGTGAAACAACGTGTCGTGATTGGTTTCGTCGCTTCAAAAACGGTGATTTTAGTGTTGATGATCGTCCGCGTGAAGGAAGGCCAAAAAACTTCAAAGACTCTGAATTGGAGGCATTGCTCGATGAGGATCCGTGTCAAACGCAAGAAGAGCTTGGTTCAGGATTAGGAGTTTCCCGCCAAGCCGTTTCTAAGCGATTGCATGCGTTGGGAATGATTCAAAAGCAAGGAACTTGGGTTCCTTATGATTTGAAGCCAAGAGATGTTTAGCGTCGTTTTTTCGTCTGTGAACACCTGCTTCAGCGGCAAAAAAGGGAGAGTTTTCTACATCGCATTGTGACGGGTGACGAAAAATGGATTCATTATAGTACCCAAAACGGAAACATTCATGGGGACTGCCCGGGCATGCTTCAACATCGTCGCCTAGGCCGAATATTCACGCTGCGAAGGTTATGCTGTGTATTTGGTGGGACCAAGTTGGTGTTATTTATTATGAGCTGTTGAAACCAAACGAAACCATTACCGGGGAACGGTATCGAACTCAATTGATGCGATTGAGCCGAGCACTGCACGAAAAACGGCCTCAATACGAGCACAGACACGAAACAGTGATTCTTCAGCATGACAACGCTCGACCTCACGTTGCGAAACCCGTGAAAACCTACTTGGAAACGCTCAAATGGGAAGTCCTACCCCACCCGCCATATTCTCCTGATATTGCTCCGTCCGATTATTACTTGTTCCGTTCGATGGCACATGGTCTCACTGGTCAGCAATTCCACTCATATGATGACATCTCAAAATGGCTTGATTCTTGGATAGCATCAAAAGACGAACAGTTCTATCGAAATGACATTCACGTTCTACCAGAAAGATCGGAAAAAGTCGTAGCTAGTGATGGGCAATACTTTGAATAATTCGTTTGCAACCTTTGTTTTCAAAATATACTTTCTTTTTCACCAAAAAAACAGCGAGAACTTAGTTGCGCACCTAATAAAAGTGCAAACGATTTCTTAAAATTCACTCATACATCACATTTTACAGATTTACATGTCCTTTTTGAGTTATGTTGATTTTAAAAAAATCGATGAAAAAACTTAAGCCCTTTTCAAGTGGCACTCTAGATAAATTTTGAAAAAAAAACAAAGTATGTAAAGTTGCTTGAAATGACATAGTCTACACACCCACAAAGTTTCATTGGATTCTGATAGGGTGCTGCCAATCACGAAGACGAGTTGGCGTGAAATTCGTTATATGGTACTTATGATTTGGTGGATTGTGCAGTTCTGTTAGCTGGTTGTGTTCGGAATCCAAAAAAAAAAAAAAAAAAAAAATGAAAGCAAATGATGTTTTGGAAGCAAAATATACTTCATTTGACATGAAAAAACCCCATTCGTTACCTTCACTGAAAATTAATTTTTATTCATGCTACGAAATCGAAGGTAGGACTTATAAATCTATTCGTTGTTTTCTGCAACGAAACTGATTTGTACTTGATACCTTCATATTTAATACAATATGCGCAAATGTCAAAAGCACTAAGCATTTGTTGACACAGAAAGAACATTCGTTCATTGTACGAAAATAATACAAAGAGCTACGAGTAATTTGTGACCAATAAAAAAAAAACGTCTCTCTGGTGGTTGCATGAACGACTGACAGATCTACTTTATCGGCTCATAATATAATTGAAAAAAAAAGCGCAACCACGAGGAGTTGATCAGCGTCTTTTTTTTATGTTTCTGACATGGGCTTCGATCCTGTATTTTTAGAAAGAGCTGTTATTGAGTCCGTGGTTGATCTCACTAAATCATGTTGACTCGTGAGAAGTTACTTCATTAATGTGCATGAGGTTCTAACTCTCGACAGCGCTTTAATTTCTATTTTGAGATAAATTATTGATTCCTGCCCACCCTAGCAGGAACACCAACATTTATGAGTACGATCGAAGAGAAGCAGCGATTGGCTGCTTTCATTTCATTTTGTGCATTTTTCAAAAAAAGGTATTATTATAGCATTTTGTTAGATGACAAGCAACAAGAATGTTTCATACTATTTACAAGACCTTTGTTCTATGTACAAAATCCATGTTTACGATACGAGAGAAAGCTAATATACGAAAATAAATTTTCAGTGTTCACAATATCCGTTCGCTTTTGGCACGGTTCCATTCTGACAAACATGAAATGTTCAAATTTGTTGCCAATATCAAACTGGTACTGCAGTAAAGACAATGTTTGTTTTATTACGATGCTTGCTACCGGGTGTCGGAATATAAAGGTAACGGGATGTAATGTTAGCCTAGCTCCTTCATTCGTCCTATGTAGCGAATATGTCATTTATTCAGCGATTATCAACAAAATCATATAGTTATCAGGATGACCGCCTTAACTCGAAGCAATTGAGGGACTATTAATCAATTTATAGTTGTACACTTCCGCGTTTCGATTTCCTCAACTTCTTAGGCGTCATGATTTCACTGGCTATGCTGAACAGATTATCTCCTCGATCTTCAAATGATCGAAATTTGGCTAAATTGAACCGATGAACTGAATAATGCAGTCTAGATTTACAGAAAGTTATCACACGTTCTAAATTAACTGTTCATATAGTTTAAATAACAATGATTTTACAAGAAAACCGTAGACCCAATGTTAGGCACATATTTTTTCCCTATGTTCCCTAATATGGCACGTTGTATTCATAACATAGTAAAAATGTTGATATTGGAAAAAATATTCAATGAAAATGTATGAGTTTCGGTTGTATATTTTATAAAAGGCTCATCTAAACACAAACCAGAAGAACAAAATCTGTGTAGAGGGAATTATTATGTTTTCATTATCGAATGACAGATAAATCATATATGAAAATTACTTAAGTGTTTCAAAGCAGTTTCATCTTTGTTTGTTTTGTGATATTTTGTGTTTGGGTAAACCATATACAGCTGAAAATGCCTTCAATCAGTTAATCAGGAAAAAAAGCCGTACGAAGGCTGCATTTAATAATAAAACATTTCAATGGGACGAAGCATCCATGAATAGACCCAAGTTGATGCTTATAGACCGACATTAAATCCATATCCACAAAAGTTTCTGACTTAATAAAATGAGTTGTGTAACCTTTCGTGATAGGGAACGTCCATTAATTATGTTAATTATAACCCCCCCCCCCCCCTTGGCACGTTTTTTGTATGGACCTTCAATTTGTTTTGTATGGATTGTCACGTTTTCCCAAACCCCCTCTCCCCCCTTACTGCGTTATAAAATTAATGGACCTTCCCATACATACTACCAAACGTCTTATTAAACATACCTAAGCGAGTGTATAGCTAACAAATCGGTCAATAAGTCCCGGGCCTAAGTAGGAAAACAACATTTTTTTGCAAAAATTCATTTTTATACATCAATATAATCTCCTTTTAGAGTGATACAATCATTCCAACGTTTCTCTAGCTTTTCGATACTACCAGTGTAGGACGATTTATCGAGACCTTCAAAATATGCTTCAGTTTCAGCAATCACTTCCTCATCTGTGCCAAATATCTTTCCACGGAGCATCTGTTTGAGTTCTGCGAAGAGCCAGTAGTTGCTGGGGTCCAGATCTGGAGAATACGGTGGGTGCGGTAGAAATTCGAAACCCAATTCGACCATTTTTGCGACTGTTTTTATTGACTTGTGACACGGTGCATTGTCTTGGTGAAAGGGCACCTTTTTCTTCTTCAAATGAGGCCTTTTCTGGACGATTTCGGCCTTCAAACGATCCAACAAACCGATATAATAGTCGCTGTTGATTGTTTTTCTATGTTCCAAGTAGTCAATGAATAAAATTCCATGCGCATCCCAAAATACAGACTCCATTAGCCGATGTTTGAGTCTTTGGACGGCTTTCTCCGCCTGCACGCCACTCAGCAGACTGCCGGTTTGATTCCGGAGTGAAGTGGTGAATCCATGTTCTATCCATTGTGATGTATCGACGCAAAAATTCCTTCTTATTTTGCGAGAACATCTCCAAACAGCTCTTTGAATCTTCGACTCGTTGTTGTTTTTGCTCTGGTGTGAGCAAACGCGACGCCCATTTGGAAACAGCTTTTTCATACCCAAATGTTCGAGTATTATTGTGTAAACACTACCTTTTGATACCTTCAGAGTGTCAGCTATCTCTTGCAATTTCACTTTGCGATTGCCCATGATGATTTTCAGGGTTTTTTCAATATTTTCCGGAATAACTGCCTCATTTGGCGACCAGGGCGTTCAGCATCGTCGGTGTCCGTACGACCACGTTTGAAATTGGCAAACCATCGTTTGATGCTCGTTTTCGATGCGACAGAGTCCGGATAAATTTTTTAAAGCCAAGCTTGGGCTTGAACGGCATTTTTTTCGGCAGCAGGGTAAATGCACCCTTCTTTTTGGGGAAATGCTCCTTAAACTTTGGAAAAATGCTCCTTAAATAAAATATTCATATGATTTTTCGAAAGTACCAACCTTCAAAAGATTACTGTCAAAATTTATACCTCCGATTGCATAATACCGGGCAAACGCATCTAAGGAGCATTTTTCCAAAGTTTAAGGAGCATTTCCCAAAAAAAAAAAGGGTGCATTTACCCTTTGCCATTTTTTCCCATCGAAAAGCAATGATATATCAACACACGCAATTGATTAGAATCCATCGTTTTTAAGAATCACAAAAGTAGCGTCACTTAAACCACTGTAACTCGATAAATAATAAACCAAACGTCATGAAATTTTGACAGTAATCTTGTTGGGACTTGTTGACCACGTGTTGGTTAAGTATCGCTTCTATATAGCTCAAAAACTTTATGAGTTATAATAAAAAATGTAATCGATCTTTGTATATTAGGCTGAGTCAAAGGACACATACCCTCTCTATTCAACAAAATAGAGGTAAAATTGTATATTATTGACAAATAAATATGGGTGATAATATTGCAAATAAGGTTCCCGTTTCACCTGTGCATACAATGTCTTGGTTTTTTTTTCATGCACGTAAGCTGTAATTCATATCATTGCAAGCTACGAATAAAAGAAGCCAATTTCTTTAGTTTGACAATTACACCACGACGTAGCGTATTCGTGATTTATCTCACGCGCAAATGTCGCAAAAAGATCGCAGTGGGAGTGTTCCGGTGGACCGTGAAAAGGGTCTATGACCGAGAAAAAAAAAAGCATCTATCCGCGAAGATGGCCACGTGTCGTCCGAGATCGGCTCGGATTGCGAGGGTTATCGGTGCCATCAAAAGGATTCGACCAAATACCCAGTGTGTTCAACGAGGAAAATGGATCAGCGACTTTACGGCACGGAAGACTGTAAAAGAAGATTGTGGTGAGAAGTCAAGGGCACGAAGAAAAACTTACATTATTATCAACCGTATCCGAGAGTTACGAGTCGAGCGAAGTAAGAAAATCTGGAACTTACTCAAGCGAAAAAATCCGGTAATCTTGTACATTGACGAGAACATGTTAACCGTCGATCCTTGATCACATTCCAGAACCGGTCGCTACATTAGTTCTCTCCCGGCAAAAGACTTGGCCGTACGAGCATAAAAACTTGTATCTGACCAAGCATCCTGCTAGCGTTGTGTTCCAGAACGTCCGGAAAGACCGTAGAGTAGGTGAAGACTCTGCGGGGCTGAGCTGCAAGCAACCCGGCGGGTCCACGGGTCGCGGATGGTAGGGTTCCATCAGATATGATGGATAGCTACTGAATACACAAATAAGTAGCCCCGGACGAGCGGCGGGGACTGCTTAGGATGTGGGGGGACTGAGCAGTTGTTGGACTCTGTTGAGTTTCTTCCAAAACCCCACAAATATCTGAAAGCAGTTCTGACAAAAGCGAGCCACCCCGCTTTTTAAAAATAAGGGTAAAAGTCCAAGCCTTCACCCATTTGAGCGTCTGTTTTCCATGTTAGGGGCGGCTCAAAACAGCGTCTGTTCTCCATGTTAGGAGCGGCTGAGTCACCATCTTGCTAGTGCGCCCAGGACTTTAAATACAAAAGCCGAAGGTCCTGGTGGTGCTTGAGACTGTTAAACAGCAGCATCACGATGGTCCTCCTGCGAGATAGTGGGGTTGGTTGTGGGCCTTGTGAGCCGACACCATTAAAAAGGAATTGCAACGAATAATACACAAGGAAGAAATTCGAACCGGAATAATCGGCATGGACCTAGGCTACGTTCGTTCCATAAGGGGCAAAGTAAACATGGAGGTCGACATCGGAATTTAAAGTAAGTGTGTTCTTCCATGAATTAAAGAACAGTACGGCCTGAAGCCAAATGTTGTATTTCAACAAAATGGGGCTCTGTGACACACCTCGAACCGCACTCAGAAGTGGTTGCAGGAACATCTGCCATTCTGGTCGAAGGATATATGGCCGCTATCCAGCCCTGATCTTAATCCGCTGGATTACCCAGTATGGCGCGTCATGACGTTCTAAACGTGATCCGAGTACAGCAAGCGTCAGTCAAGCATTGACCTATACCTGGAAAGAAATGGATCCAGGCTACATTATTAGGACCTGCCGTTCCGGAAGCGTGTGGAGGCCGTTATTGCAGCAAGTGGAAACTGTATCGAAGATTTACATTGTTTAAGACTCTTAAAATCATCACCGATATTTTTTTAAATTTTGACATTGCTCAATGGTGCAAACATTATCACGAATACGGTGTATGCATTCTTTTATATTTTAAAAAGGTTTACAAGGAACAAGCTTTATTTATTCATTTAACAACGCCTTCAATCGTTTTGGGAAATTATCCATGATGACCGCTAGTTCTTCCACAAGGGTTCCTCAAACTTCTTGGAGAGACAATTTTAGAGACTCCAATGATTTATGTGGTGATCTGCAGGCTGTTGATTCCAAGATAGACCGGTGTTGATTCCAAGAAATCCGGTGCGTTGGCATCTCATTCTTCTTTGGTCAAAAAAACCTAGTTAAAGGGAATTGCAAAGACTGATAGTCTTTACTGCCCCATGAGCCGTTGCCCGGTCTTGCTGGAAGATCCAGCCCTTATTGCCGAAATGAAACGCACGGAGCTACTGAGTCAGTCAGTAGCTCCTGATACACTGTTTGGTTCACTTTTACCCCTTTGTTGATGAATATCAAAGGGGCCTTGCCGGTGTAACTTATTCCAGTCGAACCCATGACAGAAGCAGAGGGATGATGACTACTTGAAATACTTCTTCTGTTTTTAGAAGCAGCAGGAAGCTTTTGACGACCAATCTAGTGGTTATGATGTTGATCAATAGTTAAACATTTTTCATCGGTAAACAGCACCGATCGTTGGCGGCCCTTTGTCAACCGGTCCAGAATCATATTTGATTTGTTTTAACCGATTTGCTTTCATGGTGTTATTCCAATAACGGTTGGTGCAGAAGTAATATGATTTAAGCTTTGATGAACTAATATATCAACTTAAAATGCCTAACTCAAGTTTTTTTCTAATTGACTATTTGTGCTGGTATTTTTACCAAACCTCAATGTTTTTTGGGATTCCATTATGTATTTTTCTACCGCTTTTATTGATCAAAATCCATCTAAATGATTTGTTCAAATCTTCCCAAAATATTACAAAATACTCAGAATACTCTTCATAAAAATAGTTTTGTATTTTAGGTACGAATATATGTACGTTCAATAACAAAGTAGGCTATCAACAAAATTATGTAATATATAATTATTTATCTAAAAAATTGAGATGCACATCAAGATGTCGTCAGAGGATTTTTAAAATTTTCTGAAAATTTTATATAGAGAATTATCCATTTAATCGGCATTTCAAAATAATTCTCTACGATGTACAATTCTTCATAAGCGAAAAGAACGCAAGGTTTCTGCTGTTGGTTATTGTTTTTTTTTTCGTCCTTCCACCTCACACGGTTCGCAGCTCGTATAGCGTGGAAAATCGATGTTTGTTTTGAAAATTCGAAAAGAATGCAGCTTTTATTATATTAAGTATACAATTTTATTTTATGTTCTTTTATTGGTACCATTAGAATGATGATTTTCTTAGCAATCTTATGATGGAAAAGTGTATCATAGTTTCGCATATGAATTTCCAGTAATCATGAGTGTAACAGAATGATGTCTTTCAAGCGCACTTATAAATACAAACGATAAATACAGTAACAAAGATTGAGTTCACTTCGATGTTCAGAGTGGGTCTGTGCCATTATGCCGTTTGAAGGTTGATTCAAATTTGTATTGTTTATTGTTACAACCTTCAACAATTATCTGATTCGGCCCATCGTTGAAGAATCAAATTTATTTCATGAATAGTAGATATGAAGCAGAAACATTTGGACATCTTAAACCACAAGAAAATTGAAAACCATGTGAAACGGTTTATATAATTCATATATGCAGTGTCCACGATGTTCCGGATAAGCCCTGGAGATCTGACCAGCTTCTGAAATAAACCTTTTATCGGCCCATACAAATGAAACAAAAATTTCTGCATAACTCAAGATCTAATCAAGCAAATGGAATCAAATTTGGCCTGTGGGGGATTTTGAAGGCAGGAAATATTGTTTTGGTAGTTTGAGACCACTTCCCCTCTAGAAAGGGGGGCTCTCATCCAAATGAAACACAAATTTCTGCATAACTCGAGAACTAATCAGGCAAATGGAACCAAATTTGTCATTTGGGGGTTTTTGAAGGCAATGTTTCTATGGTGGTTTGAGATCCCTCCCTCTCTGGAAATTATCCAGCCAACTAAAACACAAAATATATATTTCTCGAGTAAGAAGCATGTTCTGATAGAAGATTAAATCTCTTCTTAGTCATGAAAAATAAAACTCATTCCGAAAAATAACCATAAACCCGCCAGTTCTATTAAATTATCATTCATTCCGTTGTAAGCGTAGCAGCGCTCGTTATTTATAAAATTTCCAAAAAAAAAAGGCACAATACGGAGCTTGGCATTTGAAAATGGAGGCCATGTCTTATATTTTCAGCAATTTATTTTCGGTAAATGTACATTCTTGTAAAAACTAAAAGACGTATCAACATCTTTGTTTACAACAATTATTCTTTATTAAATTTCATTCAATTTAACTAAAAATTAAATTAAAAATCATTCTTCATTAAATTAAACAACGGGAAACAAAATTTCATATATGTAAACAAATATGTTTAGAACTGCCAAACAATGTGCGACACAACAAACGGATGTGTCACTGATTTTAGCCTTAATAATTGCTTTATTGTTTATAAAATACCTCAACTTTTAGGTTCTCGTATTGATTCTATTGATTTATTGTTGTAGTAATGTCGCATGCTAGGCCGACTGTGATGTTCCACACTATCCATTTTAGCCACGATAATTGTATTGAGCTATTGTGGCTGCCCATGCGGATAACAATAAACGTTACGGAATGTGAATAACTATCAGTCTACTAGTCAAAAACATGCAAAATGTACAATGCTTCAGTTTTGATGTACAGTAAATTACTGTTAATAATAAGTCTAATAGTAGAATAGTGAACAGCAAGTTTGTTTTGCGGCTTGATAAGAGTATCTTTTTAACCCAACTTACACAACTTATTTTAGAAAAATGTATTATACTTCTCCAAAACATGTCTATATTGCAGATTTTAGTAATCACAACCTAATGGTATTCATTTCAAAATATATATTGATATATAAACGTTAAAATTAAGTATAACAATATAGATTCGTGTAGTTTAGAATTTTATTCTAAGCCTATACAATCAATTTAGGCATAGACTGTGATTGAATATGAACGTCTCGAAATTTAAAAGTGATATTTTGGTCTTGGTGTAATCCTGGTCACTCTGTTCAGCAAAATTACTCATTGTCATTGAATGTCAACGTATCGAAGGGAAACACATGCTTGATCATGGTGGTTTTTTTAGATTAAATTATTTTAATTTATTAGATTATGAATACCTGCTATTCCAAATTGTAACCAGGCTTAACCAGCAAATGTGCGTCTAATTATTAAACAACCATCTGGTTATACAGACTACGGAAAAAAATGTATGGTCCTATTTTGAACTACTTTAAGCAATAATATCAACATTTTCGAGTTCACTTATCTTTCTGAGGTCCTTTCAAACAAATTTACTCGATGTGTCGTCCATTTTTATCCATGAAATCCTCAAGGTGACGCCGGAAGCTTGATCATGCCTTTCGAACGTAGTCCTTCGACATCAACTGGCATGACATCGCGTTCTGACAGACTTCAGGGTCTTCACTAGGGTGAGATGTTTTGCAGGCTTTTTCTTCAACATGCACTAATAATCTAACGGATTAAGGTCCAGACTGCTAGGCGGTCAATAAACTTTTGGCCAAACATTATGCTTTCCATTAGCCATCGTTGGGTCCAACTTAACGTGTGACATGGCGCTCTATCCTATAGTGAGACAACGTATTGACCCTCAGAAAAATTGTCATCCACCCAGGAAAACACTTGGTACTTCAAAATAACGATTCATTTCGAATAACAAAATTTCACACTGCATTCTAAAATCTGGTATATTTAACAATTAGGATGGTTCAGTCCAACCCTCTGCAATAGCATTCAATTGGAATAAAATCCAATACCCTAAATTATCCAAAATTACCACCCCTCCTACTGTCAACAAAAACTTTTCCTCCAAGATCATGTCCCCCAGTAAATCTGTCGATCAGAATTCCGATTTGAATATGCCAATCAAGTGTCAAACCGTGTTTCATACTGTCGTTTTCCTTGTAGCCAGGTCCGTTTGGAATGGTAAATATCGTATATAAACGGTGAGAGTATCGGAAAAGGTTGAAAGCTTATACAGGAGTCCCCTGAATGGTGCGATAACCAATACATATTCATCGGTTGTCCACTGTACAATTGAGTGTATTTTATGACTTTTATTACCACATAAACTTATCCAAACCTGTGAGAAAACCACTACCCACCGCGCTATGAAGGGCTTTCCTGTGCACAGTGAACCTCAACCAGAAGTTGCTCATTCTTTGCCTTTGGGTGCCTACCATATTCTGAAGCTGGCCTATTCAGATGCAAACTACCTCCAATCCGATTTGGGATGAAGAGCAGGTCGGTTTAGCATTTATTTATTCCGATTTCGGTTTCACAGTCTTTTGGCCTTTCAACTTCGGCTTCATCGGGAATATTTGGATTGGTTGTTTCTTGAAATTCTTCTGGTAAACGTAGGGAGACGCTGCCCGGAAGGTCAGACGGGAACAATAAACAATGAAATTTAAAAGGTTTTTTATTTTTGTTCCCTCGAGGAAATATTAGGCACTTGTTCCAATTTTATTTGAACATCAATTGGACTGTGCTCGAAAAATATTGAATTAACTTTTAAACAAACGACAATAGTGTAATTTTAGAAATCAACTAAGATATTGACATCACGGCATTGAACTTAATCTTTAATATAAAACAATCTAACCATCGAACCTTTCAGGCAATTCTCCAGTGCGAAGGCAGGCTGTTAAGCCTGAACCGCAAAGCTCCAAAGTCTATTGAATTTATGATCAATTGTCAAGAATCAGAACTCCCCAAATCCCTACTGCCCAAATGTCTTTCTCTGCAGTGTCCAAATTCCACGCAAACAAGAATCTCGATCCCCGAAAGCCACCGTTGATAGTTATAAATAAACCGAATGACAGTTTCAAAGCCAGTCAAATGCTACACCTCCTTCTCAGTTTCCCCACTCTGGATATGATTTTTTATTGCTCCAAATTAAGCACTGGATCCTGAAGTCCATTCCGGATGCAACCTTTCGCTCGTCTGGCTAACTGCCTTCGGTTGGCCCCGACAGAGCATCGCATGGCGAGCCACTCTTCTCGGTGTCCTGTATGACCAGCGACGTTGTTGGCTAGCTACTGCCTACATTGCTTTTCCATTGCTCATCGGACGTCCGGAATGTCGATATGAAACATAACAATAAATTCCGCCCGATAAGCCGACCAGCCAGCGAATACTTCCCGTGCCGGTAGTTGGTTCTACGTTGTATTATTATAGGTATATGAACCCAGAGCGAGAGAGCGGCACTATTACCAAGCTAAACAACTGCTCTAACATGGTCGTTAAAATCAGAAGCAAGGCAAAGAAACATTTTTCCGAGCAATAAAATTCCCGTTTTGCAATTATAACTCACTTTCTAATGGTGTATCTGGGAAATCTCGCTACTGTGCATCCTCACTCAACGATATTCTGGGGCGGTGGGTTGAGGGTTTGAAAACATAGTTGGATTGGCTGGAGGCAATGTTTAATAAATAGTCGGTGCATTTAAATTGCGGGAAAGCTCAAATTATTTAAATCTAGGAAAAAGTGTCTTTGGTCATATTTTGTTATACTATAACTGATCAGATATGGAGGGACAAGAATATTTTATCTGGGGTGCAATATAAACCACACTGACTATTGCTATAGTGATGTGTTGGACATTTTATTTCGCTACCATCAGTAAATCATAATTTAAAAAGATATATTTTTGTATATAACTTTATCAACGTGACTTTCAGCCTCCTGGGCTAGTTCGTCACCGACCATAAAACATTTTAATTTTATTTGATGGTCCATCTGTAATGGCCACCATTTGTTGATTGAAAGTTTTCGATCCACTTAGCATCAGCACCGACAAGTTGTTGGTTTTGTAATCACTAAGATCCGTTTTCTTTGATTGGATTTATTGTATATATAAATAGTTTCTTCTGTGTTATTCTTTCTTGGCATTTAAAGCTTATTGCTAATCACAATAAACTTATTGCTTGCATTTCAATTACTCTTTAATTTTTCAATTTCTTTTATCATTTTAGTGTTTCACTAGCTGAATTCATAGATTTACTGCCATTTTTTGCTGTAGATTATATTTTGCAATGCTTTTCTTCTTCTCGTTTTGCAATTCAAAATTAATGTTTATCACAATAAGCTTATTTTCTGCACTCAACTTAAATAGTGTTCCAAACGCAGTAACGCAGTAGATTTCGATGCCTGTTACGTTTTTGCTACTGTTAAGAGACTCATTGTTAAGGATTCATTGTCATTTAATAATAAACCTGGTGGATGATTTCGAACCCTTAGATACCAGATGTGCAGCCTTCAGACGAAGTCAACCCTGCCCACGTCCTTCCAGCTGTAGGGGAGTGGGAGGGAATGTAAATCCCAGTCGGGTCGAATGAAACCTTGACAGCCGGTGTGAACATGGTCATTCTGCACTCCCCCCCAACCCATGCTCTGTGATTTGGCGTAAATGCAAAAAAAAGTTTTGAAATTTTTTATTTTTATTTTTTTTATTTTCCATCGGCCTATTTCCTCACATAGTGACAATCACCGACGCCAGGAAGACGACTCCACCACCTGGACCCTACCTACCTAACGACTAATGAATATGAGCCGGGACCAACGGCTTTACTTCCCTTCCGAAGGAAGACGTGACCAGATTTTTTTGAAAATATTGTTGTTTTAATATAAAGCAACTACAGATGTCAAATGTTCACTCTTCGAGCCTTAACTGCAGCAAAGTCATGAATAATCTTTTCAGAATCAATGGACGTAGCTATTTCATTCTCAATTGAAAAAATTGAAATTAATTTAGCTGAGATTGTGCCATTGTAGAATGCAAATAGCTCTTGATGAGTTTAAGGTTCGAAATGCTTCTTTCGTTGGACGCAACCGATAAGCATATAGTCAGGGACAATTTCAGAGACAGAGGCACTAGGTCGGCCAAGTTTCTAAAAATCCCATTCCACGATAAAAGAAAGTACATCACGGAAGCTCCAATTAACGACGTCCTCTCCTTCAAAACCCTGGTACCTCTATCAATAGATCCTATTCCAAAACATCGTCGTAAAATACAAATAGCTGTCTTACAAAATTCTTCTATTCTTTTCGGCTGAATTACGGCAAAAAGCGTCATGACCTCAGCAATACGTTTTCTTCCTCTTCCAAAGTTCGAGTAGTTCTACCAATCTCTTCACCGGGCAGAGTTTTCTTGATCCTGATGCGTTTTTTTGTTGGAATTTGAATATCTGTGTATATAAAACATATGAAATTATAGTCATACATACTGTGGATGAGTCCCAGGGACGAACCTCTCGTGTTCATGTTTTTTGATCGATCGCAATGAAGTTTTTATGCTGCAACTATACCATCAAAATTATCCTGAACAGCTTGAACATCAACACGATGACAGCGCGTTGTTGAAAGTCTCTTCAAGGTTACGCCTGCATTTTCTTTCAACACATCCCATGTGGACTGCTTCCAGAAAACCGAAATTTTTTAAACAGAACGTATTATATCCAAAGGAAAGCTGGCCACATAGATTCAAAGAGAGATCTATGCACCCATTGAATAAAGCTGTGTGATTTCTCTGTTTGAACAAAGCTTGAAATCCTCCGTGTATTCCAGGCATCACGAAAAAACATTATCATATCCCTGAAATCTACACGTCATAATGTCTAATTCAGCATCTTCATGCTTCTTTTGAATTTCTCCAAATAAGTCTGCAACTTTTTTGTATTTCAGTGGAAAAATTCCCAAAAGTGCTTCTTTAACTTAATTTTTGCCGTTGTTAGTTTTTAGATAGCGAAACACAGCAGAAATTTGATCAGTATGAGAAATATCAGGGACAAACATGAAACCGTAGTATTTAACCTTATTAATATCAGTTACTATCTTTTCCTTTACGTTATTAGTCAAAACTCCAATGAATTCATTTTGAGTTTCTGGTGAGAGAAAACTTTTCAAAGGTCTCACGGTACAAGTACTTTTGAGCTGCATCAAATGTCCTTGTAATACTGTGTCATACTCAATATAAATAACTCGACAAGCTCAATATAGTTACCTCTAGTCAATGATGATTCATCCTCTTTATCCTCTTCTTTTTTGGCAAAAATAGAGTAATATCCAGTAATCCATGTGAAATATCTCTCCACTGTTTATTCCCCTTGTCAAGCAACAAATCAGCATGATCATCGATGGACTTATTTTTTTTTCAATCCCATTTCAAGAGTTTTCCAACCTTCTAAGCAACGCGAATGTTCATTAGAATGTTCATGATTTTGAATCTTTGGTGACAGCTTCCACCACTTACAAAACTGGAAATAACGGTTAAAGATGCATACAGGCGACAGCAGAAACAATAAAGTGTATTATTTAATGCTTTGCATGACTTCAAAACATTTTCGGCATCGATCTAAAAAACCAATGCTTTGAAAGCTGCTGAGCTTCACTCTTCGCATTTCTATCGCAACAGACTATTGCTGTAAAAGGACCATGTTTGTATTGGAAATGGCCAAAACCTTTCTTGATAATTGAGACGCGAAGAGATTCGGCTTACGGAAATTTCCAATGAGCAATATCTGCCAAATGGTCAAATGAAGCCGGAATGTTATTGCTACATTATTCCTGGTTAAATTCCGCCGGTGATTGTTTTAAATTATCCTTCTTTGATTCAGTAGCAGATTTTGACTCTTGAATCGAGGGTTCAGCTGCTTCCTCTGATTGGTCTTTCAAAGAACTTTCACCTTTATCATTTTCACTTCACTTTTCTTAAAAACACTTTTACGAGCGTATTAGTAGGACAATTGTAAATGAAGAACCAGGGAAATTTTAATATTGTGTTCACTTTTTTAAACTATCACTAGTAAACGCGAGCAAATTCCGTTAAATTCCACTACAGAAAGCTTATTCATGAAGATGTGTTACTCGGGGTGGATGATGTATTTAGCATTTTAAAGAAAAATCGCTTACCACTTACTCTAGAAACTTTAAATAATACAAACAAAAACATCGAATTTACTTACGAAGTTGAAAATGACAATAAATTACCATTCCTGGACTTGCTTGTAGTGAAAAAAATCTTAATTCTCATTTGAAATTGACAGAAAACCGACTAATACACAACGCACAATACTAAACACTTCCAATCACTCAAATCAACACAAATTAGCATCATAATCACTGAGTCCAAACGGCATAACTATAGAACTTGCATAAATTTTAGAGACAGCTTACTTAAATGGTTACTCACAACAAACAATACAAAATATAATCAATAAAAAAAAACTAAAAAATAATATCAGCAAGCACTCACCACACTACCAAAAGTACAACCCCAACATAAAAGAATAGCAATGAGGTATAACACTCAGACTAAACAATTACGACCCATCTTTCGAAACTTTGGTTTTGAAATAGTTTTCACTAGTACAAATAATCAACTTAAAACTCTCTTAGGCTCTGCTAAAGACCCCATTGAAAATCTTCAAAAATCCGGGATCTACAAAATAACTTGTGATCATTGTGGAAAAATTTACATAGGACCGGGGCGACCCCGGCGTAGTGGTTAACAGCCATACCTCTCACGCCAAAGTCACGAGTTCGAATCTCACCTCCGAACAAGTTACGAAAATACACAAAAAGGGAATTTGAGTAACTACGACGGGAGATGAACCAGCCCAAGGCTGAAAATCTCGATAATCAAGAAAAAAAAAATACATAGGACAAACCAAACGTGCTTTATAAACTCGCTTCTAGGAACATATAGCAGAAGTCACTAAAGCAAACAAAGAGACCGACAAAGGACTCATACTTAATTTAAAATCAAAAGTAGCTGAGCACAAGTTCAACGAAAAACACTTCATAAACTTAAACAACATACACATTTTAAGACATATCACAAACCCTTGGAAACTTAATGTAGCAGAAAGCGTAGACATTAACAATCAAAAATCCAAAAAAAAATCTTAACGAAGATCAAGGAAAAGAGTATTCGTGGCTGTTTAAATACATACCTACATCCCAAAAACAACGCACCACAGAACACAATAACAATAAACTACCTTACTAAATTGATATTCATAGCTGTTTAAAAATATTTACCTACACAACATACCTACACAACATGTTTTTTTTAAAATCCCCCTCTCCTACACACTACACGACACATCAACAATTGACAACCTACCGATCAAGTAGGAATTTATACACAGAAAAAAATATGAACATTAGCAATAGCGTATATCATTTGTCACTGCAGTTCTGCGAAGTCAAATTATTTGTACACGATCCTATGTGAAACAACTTTGACGTGTAAAAACGGCGAGTTTCATTTGAAACAAATCGGACGCCTTGTAAGATCTTTGCTCAAGTATTCGCGGTCGTTGAGTTAAACAAATATCTACGCTTCGAAGCAACTAAATTGACATAAACAAATGTTTGCAAATGCTTTTATTACTTTTTACACCAGTACACGGCTAGCAGGCACGAGAAATCCTTCTCTTAGATGAAAAAAAAAAACAAAAATTAAGGGAGGTTCGTTATCAGTACTTGAAAAAGTGGTAAAAGGATTTGCAAACAAACGCCCTCAAAAGCTCAATTAAGTTACTCATACAAATCGACAAATACAAATGTTTGCAAATGCTTTTATTACTTTTTCCTGTGCTGATCCAGAATTTCCCTTTATTTCTATTTATGCGTTGGTTTAAATAAACTTTACATGTTCAAGTGTTCCGCAAGAGTATGCATAACATAACATGACAGTAGAAAATTTAGCTACGACAAGTAAAGTTACTGTGAAATCAAAGTGAATCATGTAATATTAGTTTCTTACATAATTTTACATCAAGTACCGCGTTCCCTTATGTGCAGTATTGTTGACTAAATTTTACATGTTTATTTTTAGCTGTGTAGTTTTTTTTTAAAGAAACCTAAACGATGAACTGTTTTCTGAAATCGCAGCAAGCCGTGCTTTGAAAATGACGTGTTTTGCTTTTGCTGCGTCGTTTTCGCGGAAATAAAATTTTAAAAATATTCCTTCATTCAACTTAAATAAATGGTGAAATTATAGTTTTTCCGAGTGCTTTGCGTAGGACGTTGTGAATGGAATCCCTCTCATAGTGTGTTATGGTCGTGTTTCTTAAGATGGGTTGTTTTTTTCCCTTTTTTGTGTTTTTGGTGACCCGCTCCCGCATCCGGACGAGTTTTCCAGCATCAGATAAGGAGCATTGGTGAGGTCGTTTAATATTATAAAAAATATACCTTAACTATATACACGCCAGGATCAAGTATTTCCATTTTTGATTCTGGAAGTGTGAAAACTCTTCACACATCCATTTGATGTGTGAAGATTTTCATGCGGGGCTTATTGTATATGAAGATGACCTCAGAATGTACATGTATGAACAGGAATTCTTGAAATGGGTCGTTGGATTTTTAATAGAGCTGTCACCTTCAATCTCCAGGGCTAAAAATGTTTGCACATAGTGATCACATATGATTTACTGAAGAAATGCAGACAAGTTTCTTCCAAAAAAGCACTGCCGGTCAGTGGGAGATTGATTGTAAAGACACACACTCACACCCACACGTACACACACACACACACACACACACACACACACACACACACACACACACACACACACACACACACACACACACACACACACACACACACACACACACACACACACACACACACACACACACACACACACACACACACACACACACACACTACACACACACACACGCGCGCACACACACACACACACACACACACACACACACATCTAAACGATAAACTGTTTTCTTATATGTATAACAGAAAACAATTTCATATAAGAGACACATCTATTGGGTACAACGAACAAATACACCACACGCATTTTAGATACACAAAAATCTACTATAAATACTAGACCTACTGCGACGTTCTCTTCCAGTCGAGCACTCGACACTGAAGAAGTCTGTAAGTCGCAGACGAAATAGGCCTATCTGTCAAAAGATCAGCTTTCTGTAGTGGAATTTAGCGGAATTTTCTCGCGTTTACTAGTGAAAGTTTAAAAAAAACGATGTAGAAGGAGATGTTTCGCTCATCGCCATGAGGCACCAAGAGTAGACAGTCAAGTTTGCCAGAATGAAAGATATGAAGAGAAAGTGTTGAAAGTTCCGTACTCTTGGTGCCTCATGGCGATGAGCGAAACATCTCCTTCTACATCATAATCGTTACTCCACGCTCGGAGAATACAAACATAATAACTAGAGTATGTTTAAAAAATCGTTTTTTTTTTTTGAAAAGGTGATCAAGTGAAGTGTTAATTTCAAAATTTCCCTAGAGTTCCGATCTTTATTATTATGTTTTTCACAAATATTAGCAGTGAATTATTCAGCTTTTTTTTTTAATCTAATCTTGCTTGTTTAGCTTTTCTTTGTTGGCATCCGCTTGGTCTTATCAACGAAGGAGCACCTCGATCGATAATTGATTCACGATTCACGATTCCGTAAACAAAAGAGATTTATGACAATAATGAATTGATAAAAAAGTGTAAATACTTCTAAAATAGAAAAAAAAGTTTACTTTTTTACATACTTCTACTTTTACTTTAACTAACCTTTACTTTTACTTACTTTTACTTTTACTCACTTTTATGTCAACAGCACCAAATAATATCAAATAATATCCTCAGCAAATGGAATGAGAACACTGTTTACTTGCTCCACATAGCTCTTTTTTTTTTTTGTGGGAGAAATTGTGGGAGTGTGTTTTTTTTCCCTTCTCAATAAGTAGCCCCCAGTGGTAAATTATCTCCTCCGCGATTTTTTCTCTCCACTTCCTCGTTTCTTCTTCAAAGATCATTCCTATTATTTTTAGTGGAGGTAGTCATGTGATATTAATTTTGTTTGGGTTCGAAAAAATTACTTCCTTTCTTTTTTTCTTTCAATTTATTGTTTGGGTTGGTCAAAATCATCTTTGTTTGTTTTTGGGTTGGGGGGGGTTTTTTATTTATTTATTTATTTCGTCAAGCAATGTAGACTACATACAATGGTTACAATGTTCTACTTACATACTATACATTATTTCTGTTGTCTTTTAGACGACATTTTACTTGTTCTTTAGACATAGTGATGCCGATGATTTCGCAATGTAAGTTATACTGGCGCATCATTCGATTAATGGGGCCATTTTTTGCATAATTAGTTCTGTACGACTTTTCTAAGAATAATTTCCGTGTTCTAAGATGCCGACTGGGACTATAAAAGTTCAATTGCGAGAGTAGTTCTTCTGATTTTATGCGTTGTGAAATAATGTCATTGACGTAGAAAAGCATTGCAGAATCGCGGCGTTCTTTAAGTGTCTGTAAATTGATAAGCATGCAGCGTGCTTCATAAGATGGCAGTGGAAATACAGTCCAATTCAATTTCCTTAGGGCATATAAAAGAAATTGCTTTTGGACGGATTCTATGCGTTCGTCGTGTATGGAACAGTACGGGTTCCATACTAGGTTGCAGTATTCCAGAATTGGCCTGACATATGTAATGTATAATATTTTAATAGTATATGGATCTTGAAAATTGTGACTGAACCTCTTAATGAAGCCCAGCATGCTATTTGCTTTACTTATAATAGTGTTGTAATGTTCTACAAAAGTGAGTTTAGAGTCTAGGGTAATGCCTAAGTCCCTTACTATTTTGCATTTTTCTACTTTTTGGTTTCCTAAAAATATTTCCGTACGAGGTGTTTCGATTTTTCTGCTAAATACTATTGAGTTACATTGTTTCACGTTAAGTTGAAGTAAGCTTTTGCTACACCATGTGTTGAATAAGTTAATTTCGTTCTGGAATTCTTCTGCGTCACTAGAATTGTTTATTTCCATGAAGAGCTTCATGTCATCTGCATATATCAGTATTTGGATTTTTTTAAGTATGTAGGAAATGTCGTTTATGTACAAAATAAAAAGAAGTGGGCCTAAATGTGAACCTTGGGGGACCCCCGAGGTGACAGAGATAGGTTCTGAAAGTTTATTTTGAAAGCGAACAATTTGTTCGCGATGCGTTAAATATGACTGCAGCCAATTTAACAGTCCAGGCTCCATTCCAATTGTTTGCAATTTGAAGAGTAATAATGGTATGTCGATTCGGTCAAAGGCTTTACTGAAGTCAGTGTAAAGTGCTTCTACGTGCTTGCCACTGTCCATTGCATTCAAAATAAAAGTTACAAATTCAAGAAGATTAGAAGTGGTTGAGCGACCTTTGAAAAAGCCGTGTTGTTTGCTTGTAATTTGATTTTTTACTTGCTGAAAAATATGTTCATTCACGAGAGATTCAAAAAGTTTTGGGATGCAAGAGATAATGGCAATTCCACGATAGTTGCGGATGTCTGATTTCGTGCCTGATTTGAAAATCGGAACCAAATAAGAAGATTTCCAAATGGTGGGAAATGTTCCGCTCTTAAGAGACATATTAAAGAGAAGTTCTAAAGGAAGGGCAAGTTCGTCTGAAAGGTTCTTTAAAAATACGGGTGCAATACCGTCTGGGCCTGGTCCCTTAGAAGCATCCAAGTTTTTTAGTGCATTGAGAATTTCGTGAGGAGGTAATTGATTTACAGATATATTGTTGGAAAATTCAGGAATGAATGCAAAGAAGTCGCGATCACGGTCTTCTTCGGAGAATGTAGTGTATACTTCTTGGAAGAAATCTGCAAAAAGCTTGCAGATTTCAGAAGGATTATCACCTACATTTCCGTCAAAATGCATTCTTGGGGGGAAATTGCTATTTTTCAATTTCGTTTTTACATAATTGAAGAAATTCTTGGGACATGATTTGACTTCAGTTTCGACTTTACGATTATATTCTTCATGTGCAGAATTAATGGCCGTGTTAAGTTGGTTGCATATGTCATAATAGTTTTGCAAATTTGTGCTAGAGTTTTGCTTTTTATATAATTTGTGTGCTTTTTATTTTTTGTTCTTTAAATGTTTCAAATGTGGATTGAACCAGACTGGTAATTTATTGTTTTGGGTTCGCCTTCTTCTTTTCATTGGTACAGTTTCTGAAATAAGGTACTGAATAATTGAATGAAATTTGCCTACTTCAGTGTTGACATTTCCTTCAATACTTATTATGTTCTGCCAATTTATTGTACATAGTCTACGTTTTGCTTCTTCGTAATTTGCTTTTTGATATTCCGGCACTTCCTCGAAATCCCAGTCGCTGGAGATGTGAGTATTATGTACGAAGATTGAATATTCAATTGCTGTGTGAAATACTTCATTTTTCCATAAAGGTGACAATGAAGTACTCACACAAAAGTCTTCAGTGCAGTTCGTAAATAAGAGGTCTAAAAAAGCATTTTGCTGATTCTTTATATGATTAATTTGGTGCAAGCCAAAATGTGAAATTTGGTCGAACAGGAATTGTAGAGTTTCGTCTTTGCCTACGACTGGGAGTAGAATTGATTCATTTTCGATGTCAGGGATGAAGTTCGCATTCCGTTTATTAAAGTCACCATAAATATGCAGTTTTACTTCCGGTTCCATATTTGACGTGATAATTTCGACATTTTGAAAAAATAATTCGAAAGATTGTTTATTGGCATGTTCGGGTGGAAAATACACAGATGCAAAAATATGTGTTTCATCAGCAATGAGTGCTTTAACCCAGACATGCTCAAATTCTTTGTGCTTGAGAGTTTTTAGTTCTTGAGAAGTAAAGTCTGCATTGATGGCAATGAGAACTCCACCTCCAGATTTTTTATTGCTATGTTGCAAATTACGGTCATGCCGGAATACATTAAATTTATTTCCAAAAATTTCTTCGCTTTTTACGCTTTCATCCCAGCTTGTTTCGGTTGCCAGAATAACGTTGAAAGAAGAAGCTAGAAGTTTTTGTTGAATTTCTTTCATTTTGGCTGGGCTTTTCATGCGATTGAAATTTTGGCAATATACCAAAATTTCAGTCGCATTCTGTTGAGAAGGCGAAGACAGTTTTGGAGGATTAATTATACTTACAATACTATTAAATGATACTTCTTCCAAAGGGCGCGTTAGTGTTTCCGAAAATTTGAAGGGTTATAAAATTTCAGGGCGGCCTCCCTACTACGCTGCAGTCGTTCTGTACGTTCACTAGACAGGAACGCTCGATGTGACTGAAGGTCTGCCAAGGCGTCATTGCGTGGGATTCCTAGTTCTGCATGGACGTCCAGGAAAATTTCGCGCAAGAATTTTATGTCTGTTGGTAGTCCTTCGGCTGCTAGCATTAATGTTGCACTAATTTTTGTGATTCCGCGAATGCATACGGAAGGTGGTTGGTCATGTAGGAACGAAAGGTATGTCCGCACTAAGTCCAAAATTTTAGGGTCCCGTAGTCGCGCCTTCAGAAAGCGTTGGTCGCCAGATGCTGATTGTTCCGTCAGTCTGACTATAGGCGGCCGCATTGGGTCCAAAAGTGGTGGATGATCAATTCCGGCTGATGATAGTTGTTCGGTGAGCAAAGGTGGATGGATTGAAACAGCTGATTGCTGCGTCATGCTTACGCTGGGCGGTGGGCGCATAGTGTAAAATGACCGGCCAGGTATAGAATTCGATTCCCGATGTGTTGATGTGTCGGTATTTTCGAAGGTGCTTGCTTCAGTATGTTGTTGTGTCTGGTTTTCTGCTCGGTATGGGTTGATTGTTTCACCTTTTTTGAAGTTGATAAGTTTTGATACCGAGAGGGCTGCAATTGGGTGGTCAGTGGACGTTGGTGGGCTGGAGAATTGCACTTTTGCAGTAGCCAGTAGTTCTTTGTCAGATTTTTGTGTGTGTCTTTCTTTTTCTTGGGGGTTTTTTTTGGGGTTTTGTTGTTTGGGTGGGGGGGTGGGGTGGGGGTGATTTTTTTTTTTTTTTTTTTTGTGGTGTGGGTGGTTTTTTGGTGTTTTTTGTGGGCTGTTTGGCGTCTACTTTGGACCAGTCTTGCTTCCAATGCCATTTATGACCCAAAAATCGCCATCCAGGAGATGTATGCTCTTCCGAAATGACAGTATTGTGTACTGACGATCGTTCTGCTAATTCTTCTTCCAGGGTCTTCTGATGTGGCTCTGTATTTTTGGTTGCATTGATCTGAAGGCTAGAAACAGCCCCAGACACAAATTTCACTTCTTCCAGAATTTCCCGAAGCTTTGAGTCATCATAGTAGAGTGGAGGTGATGACGATTCGGCATCTTTCGATAAAAGTGCCATGTCATTTGATATGCTTAATAGCCGTTCGTCAAAATGTTCTGTAATTTTTTGCGCCATCGTGGAATTCGATTCGTTGATGCCGGCCGTGGTCGTGTGTATATGTAGGTCACACGACTTTATATGCTGACCGACTGCGCTGCTTATATTTTGATTATTTGCCATTTTGATTTTTTAAACCAGAGGTCCAGATCCTCGCTAAATTTGAACGCCATGTATGGCGAGGTTATGTTCCTGCTTTATTTTCGAAGAATTGAACTTTTCATTCTCAGCTAGCTGTATGATACGGTTCCGTTCTCGACTGGATATTTTGGATTTGCCCTTCCGGATGCTATATTTTTCACCTTTCTTCAGGAAATTTCATATCACTGCTTCCTCTCTATTGATTCTTGTGGCTATTTTTCGGTTACTTCAACCGATGTCTTTCAATTCGAGGTTCAATCTCCGCTCTGTTACGTCCAAGAAGCTCGCTCTCGGCATCGTGCTTGAAAAGCGTCAACAACACTATATTTCTAAGCACACTCAGAAAAAAATCTAAGCTAACTGATTTAAAGTTTACTCTAAATCGATATTCGTCTGGTTGACACACAGCTTCGTATAAACGACAACTATATTCGCTTAGTATAATCATGAAGTATAAAGGACGTAGCTTAGCTTTCTAATAGATGAGCATAGTTTAATGCTGATTCATTCTAAATCCAGAACAAATGTGTACCTGGCCCGGATTGGTTTTTGTTTTCCCAACAACGAAACTACTACTACTACTATTAGTAACACCGAACTTGAAAATCTGTCAGTGTTAATGAAAACCGATTGTTCGAATGATTGCATACTTTTTGGTCTAGTGAGTTATGAGATTTTTTTGGGATCGAAATATGAAATTTAATTATAAAGTAATGCTGCAAAAACCACTTGCAAGCATAGAGCTTACTATAGCCAGTGCAAGTAAGCTAACGATCCAACTCTAAAGCGTGTGGCTTAAGCGCCACTCCATAAAGGAGACCACACACCAATTCTTATTGGCCCGGTTAAGACTCTCCTTAGGGCGAGTCAATTAATTTTCTAAAAGCTTTATGGATCGAAACAGCCGACTGGTACTCTAAACGACCCAAAACGGGACAACCCTATCACCTTCATGAAATAATAAACACGATAGTCACTCAAAGAATCCGAAACGAGAGTACGCTATACCTAAAGCCTCTACACAACAGAGAGTATCCTCATTGGTAGTCCCTCCATCTGCCACTAGACGTGACCCCCAGCTGGAAGTACGCTCTTCCACTCAACATAAACACCCATAGTGAGGACGGGACAAGAGAAACTGATACGGAGAACGCGAGATGATGTCAAACATTTGAATCAATTAACCCTATGAATATTTTGGTAACAGTAACATTAATTATACAAACTAGACGGATTTCGACAAAACTACTAAATATTTATTCTCTCATTTTGTTAATGTGTTCTTACTGTCTCCTACGTGTGTGCGTCTTCTCTCTCCCTAACTGTCTACCATGTACTCATGTGCTCTATTCTGTTTTCTACGTCACGAAATCTCAGCAACTCAGCTCCAAACCGGTCTGCGCTCCTGGTGACAACGTTTACTTAGGATCGCATTTATGCGCGCATTTTAGGCGGTTTGTACTTCCGCTCACGAGTCCGGATAGTGACACGGACCTCGGAAGTTTAGCGCATGGCTCTTCA
Source organism: Aedes koreicus (assembly GCA_024533555.2). Classification (NCBI taxonomy): domain Eukaryota; kingdom Metazoa; phylum Arthropoda; class Insecta; order Diptera; family Culicidae; genus Aedes; species Aedes koreicus. The sequence goes on from JAHHFK020006019.1 coordinate 108,998, forward strand.
GTTCAACAACTGGCAAAAAAAACCTACTACGTGGCGCCCTCCCCGGACGCCACACTCCAATAAAAAAAAAGGTTGACTCACCAGATTCTGTAGGGAGGGTCGATCACCTACTTGCTGCGTCTATAGGCGCTGTGGACGACCTATCAACGGGTTAACGCACTGGCGCCTTTATCCTGGTCAATGGCGACGCACAATGGCCTTTCTCACGCCGGTTCGATGGCGGTTACTCGGCCTAGGCAGTTGATGGGCTAGCGCGTGGACGCTATCCACGTGGAGAACCCCGATTCTTCTCGGACATATGTGGTGACGTATCTGTCCGCTTCCGGCCGGTTGGTGGATGCCGGGAATCTTCCGTTCGTTGGGGGAGAAGGTTGACCGCGCTTGGGTGCGGAATTATTGCTGCGAATTATCGAAAGCAAACGAACTACAACAACACAGTGAATAGTGCACAAGCAGACACATGGACAGCACATTTGATCACGTTAATTTACCTGTGGTTGGTAGCCTAACTACTATATCGCACACAATTTATTCGACGCACACCTTATTGAATATTTAGCTATTTGAACAAAGAACTTAATTAATCTAAACACTTGACATCACTTAAAATAACCTACTTCAACTAACCAAAAACGACTACGAACAAACACTTCCAGATCGGTATAAGGTCACGGATGAAATGATCGAGACCGTGAATGCTCAGAATAAGGTAGTTTCAGACTCGAATAAACCGGAAGTTTAATATTCCCCGAATCTCTTCGTGTACTATCGTGAATCTAACAACACGATAGGTATTTTGGATCGTGTAGTGCTGCGACTGTCCCTTTCCCACCTTAACCATAAAATGGGCCCGTCTGAGGAGACGGGCGGCAAAAATGCTGACGCTTTCGCATAACCTACACTAAGGCACTAAATTACGACTAATAAATTATGTACAAAATCTATAACATTACAGATCGTTACATTACACAAGGCGCGATTAACGAAAATTTGGTTTAAGGAGTTAAACCAAATTTTTGTTCTGGACAATTTTACAGTACTATTAAAAAACTGTACAGAAAAAAACAACAACAAGGACCATTTAAACTCACGAACATCTTTTTAATAATCTTACTAAACTTTTAATTCATCGATATACTCCTCAAAGATGGCACCAAAATTATCTACTATATATACAATTTATTTACAAATTTTATCTCATCAACTCAGAACTACTCAAAGGCACATTAGTCTGTTTGACGTTCTTGAAGGAGTGTGGTGTACAGGCACCGACAAAATACCAAAACTACAAAAAAAAACCATAACGGCATTACTGCTAAAACTTCGCAGTTTCAACAGGAGCCTAATCTATACCTCACACCATTTAACATAAATCTTCGGACTCTCAATAAACATAACCAAAATTCCTAACAGAAACCGATAGGAGAGAGCAAACTCCAATCCTCACCCGCATAACGAAAAACAATTTGCAATATAGTCAAAACTATATTTCGAATGTAAGATATATTATCACATTTTATGTTATTGTTATCCAATAGTTTGATCTCGCTTTCACCATACAACCTCTACATTTACACATATTGTTAATGTTTGCCATATTGTCATTGAAAGGTTTCTTATTGTCTGCACGTGGTCTGGATTATATAACAACTTTTTGGCATAGAGTACAGCAAAAATGTTGTTCGTGAAAATAGCCAATTTTATATGGTAACCTAACTTAACCGCCTATTCAGCATATAGTTATTTGGCCTTTTACCATCTGAAATATTGTTAAAACTATATAGGTTATTTTTAGTTTATAGTTGTCAATTATAAGGGTAAATGTCGTAACATTAACGTAAATGGTCGTCAACAATTAGAAATAAGGTCCAGGAATGGTTTGTGAATATGCGAGCAGTGTTGGCAGACAGTCATTTTCCTAAAGTATCGCAAACACTATATTTTTCCAAACAGTTCTTTCGGATTCACAACACCACCAATCCTCTGTGTTGATAAAACGTTTTTCATCCGAATTCACCGCGACGGTTTCGTTTCACAGATAATCATCAAGCTTGCTACTTGACATCTGAACCTCTTTGTGAAACAAAACGTAAACATAAACCACTACATCTATTAACACGCTCAAAATCTCTCCAGCTACGCTAATACATGCGTGAACAACATAAATTCTCTCTTCCCTATCATTACAACAATGTTTCAAACGCCTGAGTTTCTCCCCAAGCTTACCGAAACATTGTTAAATGAAAACGTAACCCAACTTTATTACTCTACTCAAAGAGAACTCAATCTCTACATACTCTCAACACTGATACACTCATTCACTTCAAGAAACGTCAAACCGAAAAGTATAAACATTGTGATGTGCGGGAAAGTGGAATTGCAGGTAATTGCAAATTTAATGGACAAATTCGAGGGTTTTGAAGTGCAAAAGTGATTGAACTGTAGTGAAGAAGTGGTTTATCATTAATTTGTTGTGTTTATTCCTACCTCTAGGCCGGAATAACCGAAAATTTTGTGGGGGTGGGGAAAAAGGCACCACCCTTCGGCGGAGGGGGGGAGGGCGGCGGGGCGGGGTGGGAGAAACCAACCAAGAAATCATGCTGGCGGGCAATGGAGGAAAGTTGGCTTCCAATTGAAGGTAAGTGTATGGACTCCTACTAATGCTCTTTTTTCCTGTTTTTGGTTAAAATGGAAAAGAAGGTTGGGAAAATTGGCGAGAAGCGATAAACAAAAAAAAAACAAAAAAAAAAATAGGGGCCCGTAACGCTGGTAGATCACCTTTCGTGGTGCGTTACGGGGTATCAGATCTACCACCGAACCCTAGTCTGAATTAATTCAAACTAGGGAACATATTTGTTTTTGTAATCAAAGGAACATATATTAGTCCTTATTACATTTTATGTCTTGTGAAAAGTGACAATACTCGGATTGAGCCACCGAGGATGAGCTTGGAATAAGAGAAACATGGTTAGTATTCATTTATGTGATTTCTCATTTTTCTATTTGATGTTCTATAGTTTGAATTGGTTATGACTAGGGTTCTGATGCATGGTCAGTATCGGAGTCATTGTTTGTTCTGTTTGCAATGAATCTGGTTTTGACGGATAAAGGGTTTGAGAAGTGTTTCGGAAGGCTGATTATCATTTCCATTGCGATGTCTGATTTTCTGAATTAATCGATTGACGATTGATCACGGTGTGTGAGTGGAGTGAGGTGGATTAGTTCGATTAGTCGTCCATAATTAATCGATTAGCTTAAGTTATTCGATTAGTTTTCAACATTTTCAAAATGGGGATGGGGGAGTGTATAAGTGTATAATTCACTTTACTAACAATTTTTAAACACTGTTTTAATTATTTCTTATATAATACACAGATAAAAAGAACAATTGATTTTTTTGGTTTATCTAATGCACATATGGGAATGCTAGATTTGGCAAAAAAAATAATAGGAATCAGTAAATTAAGCCGAAAGGGGGGGGGGGGGGGAGGGGGGGGGGGGAGGGGGGGGGGGGGGGGGGGGGGGGGGGGGGGGTGCGCAATGAATCTAGCGGGGGTTTTGATGATCGGCGGCTTGTAAACAGTAGTGTCGCTCACAATCGGGGTTTAAACGGGGGGGGGGGGGGGGGGGGGGGGGGGGGGGGGGGGGGGGGGGGTAGCGGAAACTGTCGATGGGGGGGGGGGGGGGGGGGGGGGGGGGGGGGGGGGGGGGGGGGGGGGGGGGACATCTCGAGGTGATTGATGCGAAGGATGATATCTTTGTGTTGGGGGGGGGGGGGGGGGGGGGGGGGGGGGGGGGGGGGGGGGGGGGGGGGGGGGGGGGGGGGGGGGGGGGGGGGGGGGGGGGGGGGGGGGGGGGGGGGGGGGGGGGGGGGGGGGGGGGGGGGGGGGGGGGGGGGGGGGGGGGGGGAAATTTTCAGTGGTTCAACTTATTTGTTGTATCTGGAAAAAAGTACGTCGGGGCCCCCTGCAGGTTTGCGCGCAGGGGGGTGGGGCAGGGGGTTACGGGGCTCGGATCGGTTTTATGGTTATTATGTTTTTATTTTTTTTATTATTTGTGGGGGGTAAGTATTTTGTTTTTTTTTTATAGTGGGTAAGTGGTGGGACTTGGGTTTTTCGGGCCCCCGCGGGCATGGATGGGGAGCCTCATTAGCAACTTAGTTCAATAACTTTGTTGTGAAGGGGGGGGTGGCTTGTTTGTGTGCTCCCCTCGGAGGGATGGTTGGTGTAAGAGAATTGATAGTGTAGGGGGGAAAAAAATATATTTGCTGTATTTATGGATGAATACTATAGGGGCCACTCGTGGGCGGGTGGTAGAAACAAACAGATTGAAAAACTACAAACGCGGCAGAATAAAAACCGACTGGAAAAATAGCTTTCCGTTGTTCGATTCGAGTGTCTAGTATATAATTTGACATTAAGAGAATTGTTCTGGATTCCACTTAGTGTGTGGTACACGAATAAACCACCCTCATGATTGCATTTGCGACCCTGTGAAATTGGCACACGTAAAAAAAAAACCGAAAACAAAAATATCCATTATTTATGTTTATTTTATTTCTATTAATCGAGTGGTTAATCGAAGCAAATTAATCGAGTATCTCGATTACTGAGTTTCAGCTAATCGATTAAAAATTACTCGATTATTTGAGCAATAAATCGATTAATCGATTAATCGATACATAATCAGACGTCCCTAGCCAACAAAACAAACAATGACAACTGTAACAACACCGAATACTTCATCATTTCTCAATAGTGATGAAGTAACTCGACATGCACTAAACAAAGGATACGGGATATACTACAATAGATCAAATTACTGGTCGCAGTGGTTTATGTCCCGAACAGAGGAAAAAAAAAAGAATAATATAAAATGAATTGTATTTACATGAGATGAAATAAAATGTTTCATTTTAAGTACTAACCTAGCATTAAGAACTATTGTGAACTACAGACTAACATTATTTACATATTGGAAATATCCCTCTAATAGAATTCTATGCAACAAACTACTTAAATTAATATTTACAAAAATGTACAGTTTTCGTTTTTTTTCGCTTTATTCCCCCCACTTTATGGGCAGTAGTTTAACCTTTCAAGAAAAATTGCACCTGTCCTTGAAATGTTGTTGGTATAGCTCTATTCACTTGAGTTTGCTCAACACCGTCTTGTAGACTTTTGAGTCTTGTCCTTCGATCAACGTCTGATAGTCCCCACTGTCAGACTCCCGAATTATACTTCCATTATTGTACTGCTCATCAACGCCTTATCGGCTCCGAGATTTTGTTGTACGAGATCATCGCTCGGGAAAACTTCCAGAGCTCTCTCTGACTACTGGTCGAGGGGTTCACTATAACCACATGTATTTTTCCGAACAGTTACACCTTTTAAGAAGCGTCGAACATCAGCATGTCTTGTAAAGCTCATCCTGGTCTGCATAGTTAGACCAAGAATGTCCCTAGTAAGCAAAAGGTTTTGTAGGGCAAAGCTTTACAAGGAAAGCATGTATGTTATTAACCGTGAACTTCTTCAACGGTATAATTGTTTCTCTTAGGTGCCACCTAAGAGCTTCATAGCTGAATAAATTTTAAACCATTTTATTGAGATCAGGCCTAGCACTGACTCACTTGTCACTGTCTAAAGACAGTTTACATAGCTGATTTTTTTTTTTTTAAATACGGAGAGCAGAAACTTGCAATGGAAAGAAACTTGCAATGGAAAATGCCAAGTCTTTTCCCACCCAAACTCTCCAAATCATAGCAATGACTGCCCACTAATCTTGTGACTACTACTGGAATGTATTTAGGGGCCAGCTTAGCAGACACGCCCTTCCCTTTGTTTGAAAGTACCGTGTTCTTTTTGAGGACCGATTCTCCTTCGGAGTAGGTTGGACAATTAGAATTAGATCACAGGTTATAATGCGTGGAATGTTTCAAAAAGGCCGCTTTCAAGTTTTTCCGGACCTCTTCCAGAAGTTTATCCTTCCGTGCCTGATTTAGATTTCCGTCTTCTTCGGAGCAATTGTCCCTTAGGTGACGATATTCTCTGCCGTCGGAAATCATGTTTCTTCATGTTTTCCAATGCGTGACATGGTAATTTGTGAGTAGTTCCTGGAACATTTTTGATGTAAACTGTGTCCCGTTGTCCGTCAGTATTACTTCAGGTACCCCAAACAAAAGGAATATGGAATTCTCGACAAACTGCGTTAACGTCGCCGCGGTTGCCTCTCGAAAAGGTTGCACCATGACAAATTTGCTGAACAGGTCGGTTACCACTAGCAAACACGTATTTCTACCTTTTCCCGATGCAGGAAGTGGACCCACGTAGTCCATTGCCAAGAACTGCCACGGATACTCAACTAATTTCTTCTGATCAATCAGTGGTGGGGTTGTGTTTTGATTGGTGGCCTTACTGGTCTGGCATTTCAAACAACTTCGACACTGTCGCTTAACGTCACCACTCATCTTTGGCCACCAGAATCTCTGCCGTACTGCTGCAAGTGTCTTCTCTGGACCCAAATGTGCTTTTCGTGAATTTCACGTGTGATCTCGACCCGTTTCTCTTTTGGAGGGTATGTCTTCCACCGGAAACGAGTATCTTCCAGCCTGTTTTCTGCCTTGCAGTAACGGAAAATTTCTCCGTCTACTACTTTGAGATCCGCAAGAATGTTAAACAAGTACTAACTAAAGCTAAACTAAAGCTAAACAATCCGCAAGAATGTTATTCTTTCCTTTCCTGTATTCCAATTCAATGTCGTGAGATTGGATCTTTAAGGCCCATCTCAACAGTTTTGCATTTCCTGACTCCACACCGATCGTGAAAAGCCACAGCAAGCTGCTCTGGCTCTTTCTCTACGCTAGAGTATTTCCGTTGTGTGCTGTTCAACTTCTTACTAAAGTAAGCTATCACACGAGGCTGTCCCTCCTGTTGCTGAATGAGTGCTGCTCCTACAGCAAGGTCTGAGGTATCCGATTCAATACAGAACGGTAGACTGGAGTCTGGATTTCCCAGAATCGGGGCTGAAACCAAAGCGGCTTTCAAGTCTCCGAACGATGTTTCTGCAGCCTCTGTCCATACAAACTTTTGCTTCGCTTTTTTAAGTAGATCAGAGATTGGTGCTACTATCTTGCAATAATCTTTTATGAAGCGCTGATAGAAGCCTGCTAGACCTAGTAGCCGTCTGATGTCCTTCTTCGGTCTTACATAATTCAGAATCGGTGCTATCCGAGCGTTATCTATCGAAACTCCTTCATCAGTTAAAAGATAGCCCAAATAGGATACCTTCTTCCGGCAAAACCTGCTCTTTTCTAGCAATATCGTTAGATCGGCTTTCGCTAATCTTTTTCCAACTATCCGCAATAATCGAACGTGGTCGTTAAAAGTTTCCGTGGCGATAACTATGTCATCCAAGTAGACGAATACGTTGGGCTCGATCCATCAGTCGACACATCGTGAATGGAGCGTTCGTTAGCCCGAAGGGACACACCTTAAAACGAAACAGTCCCTTTGGCGTCCAAAAAGCTGTGTAATCTCTGGATTGCTCCTTCAGGGGATCTGGAAGTAAGCATCCTTTAGATCCACCACTGAGAAAAACTTTGCCTTCCCCAATCGATGAAATATTTCTCCCATATTCCTCATTGGGTAGGAATCTTTTTTGGTTAGAGCGTTTATCCTACGAGAATCGAGACATGCGCGTAGTTTCCCGTTCGCTTTGCGCACTAGCCCATTCACTCGCACACTCCTCAATGGTATCCATTCGCCGGTAACGTTCCAATTCTGCATCCATCTCTGCCTGGACAGTTGGTGAACACTGGTATAGCGGTTGACGCCTCGGTTTCGTTTCTTCGTTAAGCACAAACTCATGTTGAATTACCGATGTTCTCCCTAAATGGTTTTCCGTCGTACATGGAAATGTCTTAATCGCCTCCGTTAGCGTTTTCCTCTCCTCCTGTGATAGCTCATGCTCGGTCTCTATGGTCTCTGGCGTTGTCTTTGATGGTTCAGGAAGTTCCAACGCCGGGATGTCCAACGATTCATCAGGCTCACCTCTCAACAACGGCAATGTTTCGATTGGTAGCAACGGTAAACTGTTTGGTCCACCTTGGTCTTTACTGCTTCCCGCCAATGCATCCACCGTAGCTACCTGTTTGAAATTCCGAAAGTTGTCCAAAAGTTGTACCCTAGAATTAATCTTCTAGCTATCTGTGGGACTATCAACGTCGGTATGATCTTAGTAACCCTCCGGAATTCCATCGGCAAGTTTGCATAACCTAAGCTCTCATGTACCGTTTTATCTGCTGCTACTATTTTCACTGGAATTCGATAGATCGTAAGACCATTTTTATCCGCGATGTCTCGCATGTTGGTCACGCTCACACTTGCTCCCGAATCTAGTAAAGCATCGTAGTCATTGTTAAAAATGCTAACCGAGACATGTGGACACAAGTCTGTATGGATCTTCACTTCGCAAACGCTCTGATAGGGATGGGAGAACATTGTTGTTTTGGGTTCATTGGGAACTCTTTTTGTCGGAATGCTGACGTTCCCTACAGTGCACTCCTGACTTAGTTTTCCGAGTCTTGTGTAGATCTTCCTCCTGATTCCCTCGTATGGTTCTTGCAAGTCGTTACCGTCTTTCCCTGTGTTCCACAGATATAGCAAAAGAGCTTTTTCTCCGCCTAGAGTTCTTCCTACAGTTCCAACACAACGGTGGTTGTGATGCTCCCATAGGGTTCCTTTGGTTTCTTGTTACATCTTCATTTGACTTCATCGCTCCTAATTCCTTCGGTCTTCTTTCCCGATCAAACTTCCTCTCTACTACATTGACTTCCTCTGGTTAGGAATCCGAATCGTTCGAGTTTTCTGCCTTTCCATCTACCTCAATGTTGTGGACGGCGTTCAGTCTTCCGGTACCTTCTCGCGATTGTTTGAAGACAGCGTCGTTGGCATCGATCCTGTAGGCGTAGTACTCCAACTTTCCGATATCACACTCCGTTCGACAAGCTAATTTTGACCGGTAATGTGGACGCATGTTGTCCCAGATGACCTCAAAAATACGCTGTGGATCTAATGGTGAACTGAGCAGTTTATTTAATCGTTCTATTTCCATCTTGAAGCTAAGGAAAGTTTCGTTTCGGTTCTGTTTCCACTCGTAAATTTTCTGTCGGTTCCCTTGATCCTTGTTTGGATTGCCGTACATATATCGGATCCTCTCCTCAAAGTGTTGCCAGCATTGAAATTCATGGTAAATAAGTACCCGTCTAGGTTGTAGGGGGTCTTGGTAGTTTAGGGGAGGTTTTCCGGGGCCTTTTTTGGTGAGTCGTGGCGTTTGGATCCGCGACCGGGGGGCAGATTGGGGGGGGGGGGGGGGATCGGGCATTTTACAAATGTGCTCTCTGGTCATGCTGGCCGTAACCCCTTCTCGACTGTTCTTGAATTCTACCACCATTTCCGTAGGTATTATCTCGTGCCTCATGATACAGTTCCTACGTCCTGTCTTCCTGCTATCTGTGGGAATCTATTCTCAGTGTTCTGGTAACCAGCAAATCTATTGCTGTTGTGTGATCCACTCGCATCGACCTCGAACACATGTTCTTCAGAATTCCTTTCATTTCTTTGTTTGGGTACCTGTTAACTGAACCGAGTCTCCCTCTGTTGTTGCCTCGCTAAACTACATGCGCCGAAATTTCTATTCTCACTCCGACTACCTGTTTCATTGCGTTCACCGCCTACGGCACTTCCAGAGCATCTCATGAACCATTCAAGTTTTCGCTCCAGTTCGACAACCTTAGCCTCCAACTCTTTCTCACGATCGCTCTTGAAATTTTTCGGTATCGTTCCCGTAACTCTACTTACTTCCCTCTGGCCACTACGATCTAAATCGGCATCCCTATCCGTTTTGTTTTCCTCTACTAAGCAATTCTCCATTCTCAAATCTAAACCCTTAAAATCCCCGCGTAACTTTGTTGAACAGTTTTTTCTATCTGCGTGCCTTCTTATTCTCGTTGCTCTTTTTTTCCTCCACCGTTTTTATCTCGATATATGTCTTTTTCCTACACTCCTTGTCTTCTGTCTCTTATCTTTATAATTCTTTCATTTGTAATCGTTCATAATCTTACTCATTGGTAGTCGTCTTTTTTGACGTGTGTCTTTTCTTTCCGCCGCGGTTGGTGGGTGGGGGGTATTTTTCGTCCGTTGGGGGGGTGAGTGGGGCGCGCGTGCGTGGGTACTGATTCATGCAAGCGAATGAAAGAAAGCAAACCAACAACACGGGGAATAAAGTACAAAGAGACACGCATAGACAGCATATGAGCACGTTAATTTACCTGGGGTTGGTAGCCTAACTACTATATCGCACGCAATTTATTCGACGCACACTTAATTGAACATCTAGCTATTTGAACAAAGATCTTAATTAATCTAAACACTTGACATCACTTTAAATGACCTACTTCAACTAACCAAAAACGACTACGAACAAACGCGAACACTTCCAGATCGGTATAAGGTCACGGACGAAATGATCGAGACCGTGAATGCTCAGAATAAGGTAGTTTCAGACTCGAATAAACCGGAAGTTTAACATTCCCCGAATCCCTTCGTGTACTATCGTGAATCTAACAACACGATAGGTATTTTGGATCGTGTAGTGCTGTGACTGTCCCTTTCCCACCTTAACCATAAAATTAAATGGGCCCGTCTGAGGAGAGGGGCGGCAAAAATGCTGACGCTTTCGCATAGCCTACACTAAGGAACTAAATTACGGCTAATAAATTATGTACAAAATCTACAACATTACAGATCGTTACATTACTTACATAAAGATTTTATCAATGGATGTAAACCAATGTGTTGCCTTTGCAATGGAAGTGAATCGGGATTCTCTATCTAAGTAATAGAACGCCATGGTAAACTAGCACGTAGAAAAAAAGATCCGATTGACTGGTATCGGTTTATTGGACCTCACTTATCTCACAAGCATAACGCGTCGTAAACTTCCAGGAACCGGTCGTACTGCAGATGGAAAATGAGAAACTCAACAACGATGGATTGCTATTGCGATGAAGTCCATTTCTTTGTTTTTTGAGGTGTTTTTTTTTTTATTTTTTTTTTTTTTTTAGACTGGATGGAAAATCTGCAAACAGACTCCTGAAGAACTCAGGTTGTGGGGATGAGGGCGCCAACTCTTCGACCCACTAAAAACCCACCCGTGCCTCGAGCCCCGGCCATTCACCGGAACCAGCTTTCGGTATTACATCAGGGAGGGGGCTAGTGTGCTTTACGCACCTACTATGTCTAACTACATAGGTCTTTAGTAGTTAGCTTCGCCGACCTGACGCTGATTCGATCGAGATGCTCCTGGATCCAAGCAGGGTTCGGGACGTCTGGTGGTCCGTCCAGATCGTCCGCGATTTCCCTACCCGACCACTTACGGTACCTGCTGAACCTCGCGTCGTATGGTCCCTCCTCCGATCGAGAAAGCCAGGGCCAAGACTGAGGTTGGAACGTCTGGGAGTGTGGCATTACCCCAGATCGTCCCTGTTCCCCATGTCACGACTGCTTACGGCTTCCTGCCGGATCCCGCACCCTATGGCGCTTCCTCCGTTGTAGTTCGTTTAGCCTTTAATGGGAGCTTAACGTTTCCAGGGTGCACCGCGGGGAGGCGAACTACTTCCTCACCCCATGTTCCTTGAGGTGTAGAATCATCGAACGGACGGTTTGCGTCACCATTCGGCGGTAGGGGGTCGACTTGGAATAGTTGTTGCAGATTTGGTTCCAGATCCATCAGATTTTGGGTTTTTTTGGGGGGGTTTGGGAGTACAAGATGTTGGGGGGCGCGGGTAAATATTTGTTTAATAGAACAGTGTGAAAGCCGCGGAGGGGGGGGTGGTGGTTAAAATTTTGGGATGTTTTTTATGGTTGGGGTGGGTTTTCCTTTTTTCTCGGGGGGGTGTTCGGGGTTAGCAGTGGATAAAAAAAGGTAGTTTGGGGGCGGTTGGGGGGGTGGGTAATGGTAAAAGAAGGGGTGGGGGGGGTGTTGTAGGCGCGCCGCTGTTTTGTCATGCAGTTGAGTGCTATGTGGGTGGGAGATCAAAAGCTCACGTTGAACATACAAGCATACCAGTAACATACAAAACTGATCAGGGTCACCAAGTTCTTCGTTATGCAACCGAGCATCTCCGATCGGGGAATTATCTTCTCCTACTCGACCAACGGCAAACGATTCTTTCATAGGCACCAGTTCAATTCTGTAGTCAATGTATTCTTTTTCCTTCATCTGAGAAAAAGCACACGAATCGTTGATACTTTTTGCATCGCCTTCAACTCGTCTGAACAGTAAAACTTTTTTGATTGAAAAAATATCAAATTGAACACTTCGATTTTCACGACATCAATTTTGACATAATCATCATGATCGCGCTATGATTTTCTATAACAACTTGTATTAAGTTCAAACTATATGGGATGCTAGAATTTATATACTTTGCTTCGTGTTAATCACGAGAAAGCTAAAAATGATTACTTTTTAAACTATTAACGCTTAGTAATATTTCAGAGTGCAGGTTATGATTTACACACAACCTCTTATAGCCACATCATTACACGCATGGCAGATGGTCAAGATGTGTCCGGATCTAGGTGCTGGAAATTCAACTGCGCATGTAGGAATTTCGCGCACTAAATTTGTTTGTATAGCACGCAAACAACTTTCAATATAAGTGCACTTTGGTGGTTTGGGTCATCTAATAATCTCACTCACCTCAAACTCCCATTTCCTTTGGGAGCGTTGTTGAGATTGAGTCATGAATGTACACTAATTATGTACTAAGCTTAAAACGATTAATATGGTTTGAAGAAACAACTTCTTGATAATTCCGGACTAAAAGTGACTCTTTCTTCCTCCTTTCTTAGTTACCGTATGCCAATGTCCGTCACAACTCATCAACATTATCCACTACGAGCCTTCTTCTTCGGCTGATGTTCTCCATAAGTGGATTACTGTTTTAATTATAATTATGGAATTTTCACCCACTTCACAGCAACACAAATGCTATGATTTCATAGCTCTAGTCCTCGCTCAGTAGACGGTCAGGTTCTTGATATACTTTGAAGGAAATAGGAACCATAGGAACATCGTCCTACTATATAGATAGAATTTAATCGTCATTTTCCACCTGTTTCCTCCTCAGTATAGAGGACTTAAACTAAGACGATGCAGACGACGATGGCTAAAACGATAGAACAAGTTGGTATGATGTCAGCTGTCTTGTCATAATCATCATCACCACCACCGGCTCTCATCGCTAGACAAGCAGCTGGGTGGTATCATCCGTTCCGTGTTATTTTCCGGAAGCAGCTAGCAGCATCAATGTAGTTTAGATTAACACTTGATCTTAAAGAGATTTCCTGTTTGGATTTGTTTATTTTTTAGAAGCGAATTAATTTGAATTGGAATAGTTAGCTTGATCGCTGTTTTATTCATACTAGCTGTTTTATCCATGCGAGCATTTAGAGCAACAACAAACTTTCATGGTGTCTTTAAAAATTTGGAAGAAGAGATTTATTTAATCCTTCTGTGTTCGACAGGGTACCCGGATACCTTTTCAGGTTTTACATTACGAAATTTCATAGTTTATTGAAACAGGAAGCTGAAATTCTGTGACATCTTAGTAAAAGTTAAGAAGCAACTTTTTGTATAAAAATATTTTGTATAGTAGCAAGGTGGGCCGAAGGGGAGGACTTCGATTTTTTTAACCCCTTAAGTGTTAGACAGAGTACCCGGGTACCCACCAAATTCAAATGATTGAAACTCTCGCAATTATCGACCGATTTTAATTCTTTTAGCACCGTTAGACTAAAAAACGTATCCGCTTTATGGCTATTATCGAAAATATCTATTTAGTTTCATCTGATTCCCTTAAATCCAGGTTTCCAAGGCTGTGCACAGTGATTCCAAGGCGGGAAAAATCAACTTCCACTTTGCAATTCATCCTACTTGAAATAAAACGATATACACGTGACAAGATTCGGTAGTAATGTTTGTTGTAGTTATTTAACGTAAGCAAACATTATTAGAAAACGAAACCGATCCTTCAAGTACCCAATTGTTTGATTCATCGTAGGATGAATATAGGGACAATATTAATATGGGGGCAGTTTCCCTATAATTTTGTTATTTTGTACACTATTCGACATTTCTTCTTCCAAAGTTTTATTAAGATTGGGTGTAAATTGCGCTCTCTACAACTTTTCAAAGTATGGGTCCTACATGGTCTTGGTTTTTTTCTCCCATATAAAATGTATGGAGAATCGAAAAAAAAAACTTCAACTAACTTTTCAAATGCGAGCACACATGCGCACATACACCACAATAAATTTTAAAGATATTTTTGCAAGCCTTCTAAAAATGTAGGTATCATCTTGCGCAAACTTACGCAAATACGACTCCAGGAGGCCGGAGTCCTGGAATGTCTGGGAAACCCGTAAAATTAATAAATACATTAATCTCGGACTAGACTACCACGGTTTTACCCTTCTTACGAAGAAGTGTATATATATATATATATATATATATATATATATATATATATATATATATATATATATATATATATATATATATATATATATATATATATATATATATATATATATATATATATATATATATATATATATATATATATATATATATATATATATATATATATATATATATATATATATATATATATATATATATATATATATATATATATATATATATATATATATATATATCATGGGAACCGACTTTCGATCCAAGGCCTGGAGGGCCGAGTGTTATGTGCAATGATCTGAATACACGTGTGCGTGTGTGCGTGTGCGTGTGTGCGTGTGCGTGTGTGCGTGTGCGTGTGCGCGCTCGCTTGTGTGTGTGTGTGTGTGTGTGTGTGTGTGTGTGTGTGTGTGTGTGTGTGTGTGTGTGTGTGTGTGTGTGTGTGTGTGTGTGTGTGTGTGTGTGTGTGTGTGTGTGTGAATGAATGCAAGTTTCTGACTTCGAACAAAACCCATCATTCAACATCTCAAATTACATGAGAATTCAAAAATAAGTGCAATGATGATTTAAAAAGTCCAGAGCTACAAAGGTTACATCCGGATCGATGTTCCGACCACTCCTGGGAAAGTGGTCAGATTCGGATTTGGATCAAACTCCATCAAATAACATGATAACTCAAAAACAAGTGCAATGATGATGATATCTTGATCTTGTTTCCAGGACCATAATTACCACATCCGGGTGTGTATTCCTAGTACTCCCAGGGAAGTGTAAAATTGTCAGATCTCATGATAGGTGGATAAAGTTGGCTTTTTTTTTTCAAATAAATTTACATGTAATGTGAGAACGAATTCACTATTGTAACCCATTTGTGATTTCGACTGATCACTGCTTGGTCCTCTGAAGCATCTAGTGCATCACTCTCTTTCTAGAGTGACGAAACATAAACAAGTTACTGTTTAATTTTAAGCTTTTCAGCTAGTCTTATACTCCAGGTACTACGCTTAACATTTAACGTATGTTTCGAAAAAGTTTCAGGGAAATCATCACGTAGCAAAAAGAGAACATAATAAAAAAGATTTACCAAATAAATGGTTAATATGGAACGCAAGATAACAGAAGCCTCAACACAACACGCAGCACTCTAAGAGTCAAAAATTATCTCACGAAACATTGAGGAAAAATATAAGTCTTATCAGAGCATCAACCACTACCCCCACCCTCCCCCCCCCCACCACCTATTCTTATCTCGTTTTTCCTATACTTTGCTTGTTACATAAATTCAAATCCCATCCCCATAGTGCTTAAATTTTGCATGACTCAGTGACAGCTTTTTGTTTCGCTGAAACAAAAACTTTCCGGCAGAAGCGGGGATCAAACTTTCATTCCGTTCTTCGATTGCATTAGTATGTGTGACCACATTGAATTGCATTTATTGCAATTGCATAATGTATGATATGGAATTATTCAATCCCTCTTCATAATGCATCCTAACAGAATTAGATGATTTCCTGCCAGAAAAATTTAGAGTCAGGATGTGAAATTGTAAACTTTTGGTCAAAAATTGAGTTTTTAAAATACCTCGATTTTTTGTGTTTATGTACGCAATATTATTTCTCCCCTTTTTTTTTTATTTTTTTGTTTTTTTTTTTTTTTTTTGTGTTTTATTATTGTGGTTTTTATTATTGTGGTTATTGTTGTGCCCCCCAAAGAAAAGGGAAAGGAAAGAAGAGAGGGGGGGGGGGGGGGGGAGGACAAAGGCTACAGAGCTTATAGCTAATTATTGAACGGAAGAACTTGTATTTGCTGTTCAAATGAATACAAGAGCTAATGGAGAGGGTTAAGCTGCCAATATTCTGAAAAATCTAAAAAAAAGGAAAATCGGTCAAGTGGTTCACAAGCTATAGTTCCTTGAAAAATATATATTACCTAAAATTTCGGTTTTTTGGACCACCCTATCTCAAAATGATTTACCCTAATGACACAATGAAAATTTTGAGTCATATGTTTTTTCGAACAGGAACATACCTACAAAATATTGCGAAATTCTAAGAACAACTTCATCTTTTCGGTATAGAATTGCTGAATTAGCAGTTTTTGCGGATGTTCCAGAACTTCTGGAAGACCATGCAATGGCCACTCAGCGCCATGAATTGGATTCCAGCCATAAAGTGGCCATATCTCGGAAGTACGGCCTAACACGACAATTTAGACAGCATTGAAATCAGCGGCCCAAAATTACTTGAAAACACTTAGTTTAGCTATGGATAATCCATTTTTTGACTTTTTTCCGCCTTTTGTATGGAATGGAATCACTGTGCTGTGGATCAATTGGATTTCAGGGAATAGAAGTCTAAATCTTTGGAATAACTTCTTGAAACTATTTCTTTTCCATTGTGGGCCATATGCCGACTTGTTCCCGGAACGGCTATTCTGTAACAGGTTCTTGAGGGCCTAGAGTGACCAGGAACATATTTGAAAGGAAACACTGGCAATATGGGTATCAAAATTCATAAAATACCTCTAGAAGGCTATTTCTCAACGTTTTGTGGCCATTTGATGATTTGTCCTACGATCGGTCATTCCGAAACAGCTTCCCGTGGCACCTCGAGTGGACTTATAGTGTTTCCGTACCGGACCACAGCCCTGGAAGTCTGGATATCCGGGAATCAGATGAATTCAAACGGAAATTGCCGATATTGAGCATGAAGCGAATGAGTTTTCTGAATCTAACGGTTCCAAAAGAATTAAAATCGGCCAATAATCGCCAGAGTTACAATCATTTGAATTTGATGGGTACCCGAGTACCCTGTCGAACACTTAAGTAGTTCAAGAGATATGAATTAAGTATTCCATTTGGCGCTTTTTCCTCCGAGATTTTTGCCTATTCCGTGCCTGGCTATACCGTTCCACATTCGTTCTCGTACGGTGTTGCAGCATTTTCACCGGTGATAATTTTTTGTCTTGTTCCTATGCTATCTCAATCACACCAACGTAATAATTAGTTAGTTTCAGTTGAAATTTCATCAATTTTTGCCAACACGTTAAAACGTTACAGGCTTATTATTGTATCTTATTTTGCCGAGTGTAGTCTTTACTACACAGAAAAAAATAATGACTGTTAACAGACGCGTAAAATTTCTCTTCGTTCAATTGCAAGTCAAAGCAAGCGTAAACAACGTAATGGTTTGCAATCTTTCACTCAGCATACAACATTATTTGCAATCTTCCATGCAACAGACCTCATTCCAACGATATCTGGCTTAAGAGGGTTATCTCGAGAGTCAAAGTGACGTTTGTCACTTGGTGAAGTGAGAAAAATCACCTGCAGTGACGTGACTATTCATTTGGTTTGCCCAGGAAAAACCCTCTAAATTCACATGAAAGATCCCATTAATTTAATCCAAATCTAGCATTCCCTTTATGTGCATTAGATTACGCAGAAAATTAAATTTTTCTATCAAACTGACGCTAAACAAGTCTTGGCATTTTCCTTTGGTCAGACCAAAACCAAAATTTACCTTCCTGCAAATAATTGAGCTGTTTCCACTGAGTTCTCGTTTTCATTATTTTCTAATTAGCAAGAGAAATAAAATTCTCCACATTGACCGGTAGAAATTGGCCGAACCTTGTTGGTTCACCACAATGGACGTACTTCCTGGAATCACAATGAAAACGTTATCATTATCATCATTATCATCACGTTTGGCGCATAAAACCGTCAAGAAAATAGAGCACCATTTTAAGATGCGGGTGCCAACCAACCTCACCCGTTTCTGGAACGAAGTATGAAAAAAAAAGATGGCATGCGGACTTGGCTCTTTGAAGGCCGAATGGTGATGATATTTGCCATGCCAATTGACCAATGCATGAGGCAGAAGTAGTTGAGGAAGTTCCGTGCAGGTTTGTTAGCAATGATGCATCTTTATCTGACTGGGACCGGCTTTAAAAATCATGCCACCAAAACTGACTTTGCAGGTGTTGTTGCTGCTGGTTCTTGCCATCTTGGATCAATTTTTCAAGTCACGTACTTTGACTATAACCCCACGTTTATCACAGATCCTACTCAATGATTGCGATGTCTCGACAAAGGCGGCTTACACGCAAGAAGTCTATTATGTGGTGATAGAGACTGGTTGACTGTGTTTGTGAACCTTTGCCGATCTGTGAAATGAATTTCAGGTGTGGTTGATGTTGTGGTGCTCAAACTAAATCACCATATACCGTTGACGTTCACAAACCATATGATATGCTTCGAAAATTGATCAACATCATATTACAGACATAAAAATTAGTACAGACATAGACAATTATCAGTATTCCGGGAACATCACTGTCAAGCAACCGGGAAGAATAAAAAACGGTATCCCTATTATACGTACCTACGGAGCGAATGGAAAAACGTGATCAAACGGTGTCGATTTCGAGGTGAAATAGCTTTACGTGTGCCCTCGGCCAGCTTCCTACAGAGAAAAATTATCATTCCACTCGAGAATGGCATCAACTTCCTTTCAGGCTGCACACAGGGAAAGGGTAGTATAATCCGGGAATGTGGTTGCCTGCAACTTTGTCGTCATGTACTAAGTATGACTTCTTGCACCGTGGAATACCCAATGCGGTCAGGGCCAATATGAGGTAGTGATGTAAAAGAGTGCAAAAGGAGCAACGACTGTGGTCCGCTCGTTTGACGTGCCCCGTTTCTCGAGAATTTACCTCTGGAGTGGGAAGCCAACGAGTGAGCAGTAACATGAACTATAGAGTTAACCGAGAAATTCCTGCGGACAGCAAAAGTATGCTGAAGTCAATTTATACCACAAACGTGTGGGTGCTATATCAGTTGATGCTATGTGGAAGCAAATTAAAGTACATTGTGTTAGAACCAAACTCAAACTATGCAAGGCAAAACATACTACTTCCATGTCGATGATTCGTAATTAAAGGTGTAAAGGAGAACCTGCAGATTTTAGTAGAAGTCTATAATCATATTGGTAATCCCGGACATGTCACCAGACAGCGGGCTATTTCTCATTAAATAGAACAAATCCAGTTATGTGACAAATCGAAATTCATGATATTTAAAACTTTGCCTCTGTTGGGATTTTACAGTTATGTCAATTGAAATATCGCATTGCTTTGTGCACTAGCGAACGTCAAAGTTCGTTTCATTCGCGCTCCGTTTTTCGTTTTCTGCAGTTTCTTAGAAATTGAGGAGAGAGTGGTTAAAGGGGAAGGTGGAAGGGAGGTTAAATTTTCAATAGTTTTTTCCTCGGTATTGTTCCCATCAGAGTCGGTTGTGGTTCGAGTGTTTTTTTTTTTCTGAAGAAGAAAAAGGTGTAGTTTTTGCAGCGCAAGAGCAAGAAGTTGTTATTTGCAATTGGCAATCGGCAAGCCATTATTTGCAACATCTCTTCGTGATCACGCAAACCAGAAGCCCATCGAGAAGGTCATCCGTTCAATTGGACTACTACCACCGTGTGCTCGGCTGATCGCATCACCCTCGCTGCGCTTCACACAATGCGTAGAAGGATGATGTCCACACACGTAAGTACGTTACCCGGTAGCAGCAATAATAGATAAGGGATTGTGTTTCTCTCTCGTAAAGGACTTGTATTTTATATCTTTGTTTAGGTTTAATTATGTGTACTGTGTGTGAATTTGTACAATTCGATTAGTTGTTGAGCGCTTCAAGCTCCGGCATGCACGATTTGTCAGAAGATGATTCATCGTGGCCTCCCAACGATGGTGAGTCTCATAAATTTCACCGATCACGAGCCAATACAGCGGAATTAGTCGGACTTAGTGCATGGGTTGGCTATTTTCAGCCCAAAACGAAACCTCTATATGTTTACCAAATTACCGCCGATCTGAAAAAGCGATTCTCGGCCGTGGCTGTAATTATTAAGGTGAGATCCAATAAACTTCGGATCATTGTGTCCAACCTGAAAAAACGAGATTGCTGTCTCCCAGTTCTTTACACTCAAGTATAGAGTGTGTATCCCAGCTCGGGGTATTGAGATTGAAGGTGTGGTCACCGAAGCGAGCTTGACTTCTGAGTTCCTGCTGAAGCAGGCGGTTGGTCGTTTTAAGAACCATCTGTTTTCTCCAGTTAAGATACTGGATGTACAAAAACTAGACACAGTATCGATCACTGAGGGTGAAACGAACCTAACCGCTTCAGACTAGTTTCGTGTGACCTTTTCTGGTTCAGCCCTCTCTCAATACGTCGAGTTGGGAATGCTTAGACTTCCTGTGCGGTTGTTTGTACCTCTGGTCATGATCACGGAAGCGAAGACGCGTCCACCCACGAAAAGTACAGGAGCCCAAAATCAGCTAGCCCATTTCAAAAAATGGTGGAAGAAAGGAAAATCCAATTCCTCCTGGTTTTCGTAGCACTAACTACACCCAGGACTTTCCAATTTTAAGAACAGAAGAAAATTAGACAATATAGTCACGAGAAAAAAATTGAAAATTATTCTACAAAACTTGGCAATTCCATCGATGACCTGAAATGATATATATATATATATATATATATATATATATATATATATATATATATATATATATATATATATATATATATATATATATATATATATATATATATATATATATATATATATATATATATATATATATATATATATATATATATATATATATATATATATATATATATATATATATATATATATATATATATATATATATATATATATATATATATATAGAATAGTATAGAAAAATTCTAAAATTTCGATGTGCTGTTCCGTTTTCTTGCATCGCTATATTCATTTGTAGTGGATCTCTTAGGATTATTTGATTAAATCCACTGGTTGGTCACTGATCTATTCTAATCTAATCCAATATAAACGAAGCCAGTACGAGAAGTGTTTGTATTATATTATTTGTAAGACCCCAGTTAATGACTGGTCAATAACAAAAGTGGACACTTGTTTTTCAAAGGAAAATATTAATTTTCGAACAAATTCATAAGTTTGCTTTATATAAATGTAAATCAACATACATACGACCGAATTCACGTGAGTATGAATATTTACTTCTCATTTCTGAAGAATGCTCGCTGCAGACCAACTTTTCTGGAAGCAGTCAGCGTTTCTTCCATATTTCTTAAGATGCCGCTTAGTTATTAAACAGTATCTTTCGGTAGGACGCAGTTCAGGCAGTTTGGGATTATGGCATTTTTTGACAAAATCGACTTTTTCCTTCTTCAGCATTTCCAACGTAGCAGAAGCGTAGTGAGCAGCTGCCAGATCCAGCCAAAACAATGGGGGATCCGTACGTTTTCGGTAGACGGGCCATTTCTTGATGCATTCTTTTCTGTAATTTTCTCCGTTGATTGTGCCCGTTGTGAAATATGAAGAACTCTTCAAGCCACAGGAGCAAATGGCTTGCCAAGACATTTTACCCAAATTTTTCGGTTCGGATGTATCGCACACCATCAGGCACATCTGTCCTCTGCTCAGCGTTGAAAAATTACGGTCCCGGAAGTGTACGGGTATCCAATTTGACGTACGTCTCGTCATCCATCAAAATGCACCGCTTCGGCTTTTGGAGGAGAACGTCATAAAAGTTCCGTCACTGTATTTTCGAAGAATCATTCTGTGAATCTGTTCTTTTGGGTGCTTTCTGCTTCTTGCAGGTTCGGATATTGCCACGCTATTTGATATTCTGCACAGTTCCGACGCTAATGTCCACTTTTTTTTGGCTATTTCACGAACGGAACACGGTTTATGCAATTTCAAAAGGTGTACCGCAGCCAGCTTCTTTCTCTGGTCCAAGTTTTGCGTTCAAATTTTGGTAAATCTTCAAGAGAACACGTTTCTCCAAACTTTTTAACAATCTTGAACATTGCTGATTTACTGCACTTCATGCGTTATGCCAATTCTCGAAACGACAACTCTTCGGAAAATCATTTGGGCAGAATTAATCTGCGGGTTGATAAGCTGATCGTTCATCGTTCGAAATTTCTCACTTATTTTCGATTTTTCAGGTGCGTTACCAAAGTAAGCAATGTTTTTACTTGCTGAGCGAAAATTCACATTTTTTTGTTAAGTTTCAACCCTAAACCATTGATAAACAGGTGTCCACTTTCTTTAATGAACAGTCTTTACCTGAAATTGAACATAAAAGAAACCTGCAAATACCTGAATTAAGAACATCATATAGCATATAATGGTACACACTTAGAAATTATGAATTTTACACAAGACATAATCCATGTTTGTAAAAAGTCGGGGAACGTAAATAAAGATTTCGTGTAAAATTATGTCTCCTGAAACTAACACATACGCAATTCGACGACAGAAGAAGAAGACATAATTTTACACGACATCTTGCTTTACGTTCCCCGACATTTTACATACATGAATTACGTCTCGTGTAAAATTCATCATATCATAGTGTGTAGGATCTAATTTGTCATATTCAGTAAAAGTATAATAACTAGGAATATATTGTTTATATTATAAATACGAATAAAATATGTGAATCAGAGCATTATGCTGAGAGTAAGAGAAATAAAAATTATTGCTGAAATGAGACTCTAATTCTTCTCAGCTCGGTTCTTCCTCCTATCATACACAGATAAAAAGAAACATTGAATTTTCTGCGTTATCTAATGCACATAAAGGGAATGCTAGATTTGGCAGAAAATAATGGGATATTTCATGTAAAGTTAAGCCAGATAACGCCTGAATCTAGCCTGTTGTACGAAAGATTGCAAACATTGTTGTATGGCGCATGAAATATTGCTAACGATTTCGTTGTTTACGTCTCGTTTAGCTCGGAATTAAACGAGGGGAAATTTTACGCGCTTGTAAAAAATCATTATTTTTGTCTGTGTAGGATTTTGGTAAGTAGCCATAGTTCTACAGAGCACGCTGAGTTAAATAGGTCAATGAAAATGGAAAATATATAATCTTATTTCAAGGTACACAATCCTTAGGCGGGCGATCCATAATTCTAAAGCGGTAATTTGATTGATACTTTTATGTTATTTACCTAGAAAATTATTACAAATAACATAATAATATAATATAATATAATAAGAAGAGCAATGGTAGAAAAAACAATAGAAGTCAAATGGAATATTGTAATTGTAATTATAATTGTAATTGTAATTGTAATTGTAATTGTAATTGTAATTGTAATTGTATTTGTTGTTTTAATTGTAATTGTAATTGTAATTGTAATTTTAATTGTAATTGTAATTGTAATTGTAATTTCTGTGTCCCGCCCCGCAGACCACTGTCCGCCCATCTGCGTTTGGGCTAGGTGAGAAGCTACCAAGCCTGCCCATTGATATGCCCTAGACCATATAGAACACCGGGATCTTCAACAAGCAGGCGCTGGTTATTAACTAACATAGATTTTTCGTAAGGGCTTAACTGAGAGTAAGCCTCCAATTCTAAACGGATCATGGTGGATTGATTAGGCGAGTTTTCAATGACGAAACATTCGCGGAAAAAGCCTTTGTTTACGTTTGTCAGTTAGGCCCTAATGAAAAATCTTTGTCGAAGTTTTAGATACATCTAGGTTTTTTTTTCATTGGGTCGAATCTACAATTGAGAGACTCTCTCTGTTGACTTTCTCTTTCACCAATAGCTAAATCATTTTCACATTTTTTCTTTGGCTGTTTGCCCAATATGCTAGCCAGCACTCTTATCTTGCGACCTGTGTAAAAAAATCAATCCAAAGTTTTATAATGGCGCTGTAATTAATGAAAGAGAACGAGGCCAGAGAGAGAGAGAGTCTCTCAATTGTAGATTCGCCCTAATGAATAAAAACCCTAGACATTACAAAGAGGATAGTAGGAGGCAGAAAGTGAAGCAAGAGAGAGAGAGAGAGATTCATTCTATTAACGTCTCTTTAAACTGTACGTCTGCTGTAGACGTTTCAGTTCATTCGAGACGGCACGGAGACAGAGAGGCGTTTGATTGCTGTAAGGAAAACGGAATAATGATTTGGTGATTAGTACATGATTGTAATTGACATGGTCAAGTATAAAATAGTTCTCACCTGTTTTTTCTCCTATTCGTGGTTGTTGCACTGGTACTGCAAGTTTTTGTCATCTAATCATCATTATCTAATCTCATCGTTGCTTGTTGATTTTGGCATACCACACACCTTTATCATCAACTAGTCTCAACCTGATCAAAAATCTTACTTCGACCTTTGATGCTAGGATTCCTTTTTTTTTATTTTGATCGTTGCTTGTACAGTGTCACACTGACGCTTCAGATCACTCGCATAGAAATATTTAATTTTATAACAATTCTACTTCTCGTATACATCGATGATCCCAAAAAGATGTACATAATAAAAAAAAACTGAGAATGTCTAGCCCGTTGCCAAAGTCAAAACAATCAGATTATACTGAAGTTTTGCATTTTCTCTTTCAAAAAAAAAACGTGAAAAAAAATCCCCAGCGCACAAAAAAAGCAACATCAATTATGAATGCAATAGCTTTTCCAACCCGCCTTTTCACCCGGAGCTAAATAAAATGAAGTTTGCTTTACAATACACAAACCAATTCGATATTACTGCAGTCGCCAGTGGCAGTGGACGCAGAAAACTAAATTTGCACATTTGATACGGGCACACACAAAAAAAATCGAAGGGCCAATGCAATAAATAAAACGCCACGACACCCCCATCCTCAAACACACCTCTCTACAGCATCACGTTGCCTTTCATCTCGTCACTGACTGCTTCTGCTGATTGCCATTGCTATTACAGGCTTCCTCCGAATATGTCCAATGGGCGCTAACGCCACGCACCGCAATTTCTCAACTTTCTTTCGAACAACTTAAGGTATTTTCTTATGAATCTGGATCATAATATATTAAAAATAAAGTTATTTAGGTTGCAGTGAATTGAACGACCGACAGTCCTTATTCGGAGCATTGCTGTACACAGCCACCACCAAACTATGGAACGCAGTCGCAGACGCACTTTGGTAGCCTTTGTTGCTGTTGCCTGCAGCACGTTTGCAATGCAATTTCCATACCTCGAAGGAAAATTAAATTGATGCAAGTGAGATTCAACCTCTTTTTATTGCTTTGTCCCGGCTGCACAATTGCTGGATGGCGTGCTTGTGTGTGGGCTGTTCACACACTGATTCACATCAGATAGGGCTTAAAGAAGTAAGGCCGGGTTGAGTCACGTCGATGCACTCACCATGGCTCTCTGTAGCAATCATATCAGACTGATGGCTGAGTGGTTGGAATTACCAAGCTGAAATTGGGCTTGGGACGGCTCATTTTGTATGAGTTTGAATTAATTGTCAGTAGCTCATACACACTACCAAAATGTCATGTAAATTTCTGTCTCCTGAGACCGACACATGCAAGCGTCCTTTAGCACATAAGAATGAGTTGAAAGAGATGAGAAAATAAATTCAATCAAACATATCTTTTGTCGAATTGCGTATGTGTCAGTTGGAGGAGACATAATTTTACACGAAATCTTATTTTACGTTCCCCGACTTTTTACAAACATTTCTAAGTGTGTACCATAAGCTACACACTACCAAAAAGTCATGTAAATTAAGGTACCCGATGACGTAAGAACAAGTTCAAATAGACAAATAGACAAGTTCAAAATCTTATTAACTTGTTCATCGACGAAATTTACCCCTTCCAAAATTTACAATTTGCCACAAGGCGTGGCTATGTTAACAAATCCGACTGCGACGAAAGTGCCTGCGGTCCCTTCGACGACTACAGCATTCCGATCCTGAACAACCAGAAGTATATGCAAGATTCCAGGAAGCCAGAGCGGTTGCACGAAAAGCTATTCAGCAAGCGAATGAGCAGTCGTGGGAGAACTTCGTGGCGACAATCTTCCCAAGAAGCACGACAACCGAACTGTGGCAGATGGTGAACACTTTGCGTGGTAGCCAACAACAGTGCACGGTGGTACTAAAGCAAACGGATGGTTTCACAGACAACCCCGAAGAAACAGCGGAAGAACTGGCTAAATGCTACAGCGCGAGATCAGTGACCGTTCCAGATGGCAAAGGCAGCAGTTGAACAAGAGTCCAAAGATGTTTCGCCCAACACCCATGATGTGTGCAACATCGACATCACCTTGAATAAACTACCTGAAAAAACCTGGAAAACCTGGAATTATCAGGGAATTTCTCCTCACCTGGAAAAATCCTGGAATTATCAGGGATTTTCTATCACAATCAGGGAATTTTCAAATTTCACGAAAAAATCTTTGAAAGTTTTTTTTGAGCGTGCAATGCGAATCTTAACACTCCCACCACTAGATAGCGCCATTTGTCAAATGGCGGGATCGAATATTTGGTTAAATACATACATGTTTTCGCTGAATCTGAATAATTGTGTAAGAATGGCAAACGTCACTACCGCCGTACGGGCCAGCCATTATTTTCAATTCAAAATCGTAAATGTGTGGAACCTGATGTGCCCTCATTGTAAGTATTTTTTTTTCGCATTTGATTTGCCTTTAACATTAAAATTTAACATGAAAATATTCCATTGCTTTCAGCGTTTCTAAAATACATCCAAAGTCACAGAATTGGTCATCACGCGAAGATTAGTCGGAATATTTCCCTGGGAGCGGCGAATTAATCTGCAGCACTCTTCGCTCCAATAAGGGTTTCCAAAGGAGCCGTGCACCCATTAACGTCACTCTCGACCGCCAGACAAGTCGACACATTTCTTGACAGCCGTGAAATCATCCGGAGCACTCCCGAACCCCGATAAAGTGAAAATTCATAAGGGACCGTAAATCAATCCGCGTCCCTCTCGAACGCCGGTCAAGTCGGAACTCTCTAAAGGACCGTGAGCCAATCCGTGTCAATCTCGGACGCCAGACAAGTCGGAACATTTCTTGAAGAGTCGGCCATTCTTCCTGGTACCAAATCATCTGTACCGAAGTTGTTCTCATCCCATTGGATAAAGCGTGAGTACATAATAGTTATTCAATTTGATCACTTAGTTCAGATTTTATTAATGTGTTTTCTTGCGTAAAAGCATATTTTTTTATAAATCAAAAACGTTTAAATGAAGTTCATCCTATACTTGACTATTACTTACTCCGATTGCTGTTTGCTTTGTGACAAACTGACAAGAGGCATAATATCGGAATTGTATCAAATTATCAATTTTATTCGAATGTGCTAGCTCGAGAACTAAGAATACAACTTGTCACAAGACGAGTAAGTACTATTCCATTTAATTCCACTACTTGGAGTTTTCGTCACATATTTATCATTTAAATTAGAATTTGGGGGGTAACGTCATCTGGAAGAAGGTGATCATTTGGGGTGAAGTAGGTCAAGTAGACAGTCAGTGAATAGTGCGTCAATGAATTAATTAAACGTTGATAAATCAGGTCAATCATTATCTGATCAATGAATGATACTTTTATTTCCTCGAAACCATGTTTAATTAATAAATTGAGGCGCTTTTGACTGACTTTCGTCTTCCCCAGATAAGCGTACACATAATTGCGAGGATGCGTTGAACCTTCTAATGGTGGATTTATTTGCTATGGTTTTCACATGTTGTATGGAAAAAGTTCCTCATATATAGAAAGCTATTTTTTGTTTGTATCACTGAGAACTGAACTAAGTTTACATAATTTTAGTTTTAGTATCAAAACGCTTTTTCGTCTTTCGATCTTTTGCCTTTGCAATATATCAGACGGTCACTCAGACTGTTACTCATAATCATCTAAGAAAATTTTGATTTTTGTAGTACAGATTAAAAGTTAATTCATCTATCATTTTGTACAACAGTTTATTTTCTGTTGTTTCAAGGTTCTGAAGGATTCGAGCAATCAACAAATAAACAATGTTTTACAAATATTTACTGGACACAACACCAAGTAATTTCACAAATAATAAGAAAAATTTCAAATAAACCAGTAGTTTTAGTAAGACAATTTCTAATTTGGCATTTGTGGTTATAATTTATTCAGGCAAACCAGGAATTCATTTCATTTCATTTGTAGCAGTTATGTAACTACCATACTGCCGTCGAAAGCATATGTGTCTCATGTTGATAAACATCGATTTTTACTTTTTTGCACGAAACTTTATAAATTTATCTCTATTTTCATATAAAGATTTAAAAACATATAGTTTGTTCCTAAATATGGTAAAAACAATATCAGGTCAATTTGTCCCATCAGTGAATTTGTACGCATAACTGTCCCAGTCGGACAAATTATATAAAACTTATCATAGCAGCCAAAGGCCCTTCTGAATCTTCAATCGCATTTATCTCAGCTTGCCGTTTTTCAAGATGGGACAGATATGCTTACGACGGCAGCATAGTGCTGGATGAAATTGGGTCCAGATGGGGTGACATTGAGCCACTGTTTCACTGACTTAGAACAGTTTTATAACAACTTTAGCATAAATAAAACAATTCTATAAGAGACCTTTTTGCCGATCATGGATCATCGTCTTTTATACCCTCTATAGCATCAATGGCAAAAAAAAAATTCTTTAAAAATCATCGAATTTAAGTGTTATTAAATTGGAGTAGTACCAATCATATTGCACAGATTTTCGGAATTTAGTTATATACCATTTGCCAAAAATCTCGTAAATAACTCAGTTGGTATGTAACAATTTAAATTAAATTTGCAAAAAGCGAAAAACATAAATTAATGAAAATTACTAGTGTTTAAACTTAACAAAATAGTAACCGTGAAGTGCAACAAGATTACAACAGATTTTTTAATTTTATAATAATTTTGACCGAAACTATTCACTATTGACATATGGGAACAGATTCCCAAGATTCGGTGCGCAATTTTTTTTTTTTTTTTTTTTTTTTTTTTTATTCTAATTAAGTTTTTGATTCTCCTAACGCGGAGTGACGTAATTATAACGTTGAATAGAGGAAGTAATTTCTCATCATCATGAGACATTAGGAGTAGAACAGCAATTATTTAGCTAGAACCAAAGATGAAGAGAAAGCATCATAGAACCGATAGATTTCGGAAAGGTTGCGAAAATTATTTTTTTAGTTTCTCACATCAGTCTGTAAATGTCAATTTTTTCCAGTTAGTCAACGTTTCATCAATAGCAAAAAATGAAAAGGACTTTGAATAAATAAAGATAAACTAGATAATTACAATAGGTATCTAGTAAAAGCATTTCGAAAATAATCTGTCAATACAGTTTAACGCTTAAATACTTTGACTCTTGATTCGTGATTATTTTATTAACTCAGCAATACTTTGACTCTTTGTTCGTGATAATTTTATTAATTCAGCTAATTGAGGTTACTTGGCTATAACTCCATTGAACTGAAGCTAGTTGTGTGCCGTTGTGATTTCAAATTTATTTTTTTAATTATTTCACTCATTTTTGATTAATTGTATTCGTTTATGCAGAAAACTGTTAAATGCGTTAAGTCTACAATAAAAAATTATTATTTTTTTTTATCTTTCATTTGAGAATATGTCGACTCATTTTCAAGATGCATGGCTTAATGATACTGATTTCAAAACATGGGTTAGGCGTGTTGAGAAAAAGCCCACTTATGCATATTGCTCGTTATGCAGGAATGAGTTTTCTCTCAGTAATATGGGCCGACAAGCTTTGAGAAGTCACATGAAAGGTAAAAAGCATTTAGAAAAGGCTGCTTCCACTGGTGGATCTATCTTACTCTATGCTACCCGTAAGAAACCTAAATCAGAGCATGGACCTCAGAGTGAAACCCAAAACACGGAATTACCGGAACAAGTATCTCCTAACACGGCATCGCCACTTGTGCAGTCTACGATGAATTCCTTTGCGCTGAAGAATGAAGTCACAGAAGCAGAAATCATGTGGTGCATGCATACGGTCATGACTCATAAATCATTTCGTTCTTCTGAAAAGGACGTAACTATCATGAGCCGCATATTTCCGGACAGCGACATTGCAAAGAAGATGCAGTTGAAAAAGGACAAAATTGGATACATCATCATGTTTGGCATTGCACCATTCTACAAAGCAGAACTGATGGAGTACTTGACGAAAGCTAGCTTTTTAGTTATTGGATTCGATGAGTCACTAAACAAAATAACCAAAAAACAACAAATGGACATAAATGCGCGCTACTGGGACGAAACTTCCAACTTGACCGTAACCAGATATTTAACATCTGAGTTTCTTGGTCGCTCACGGGCGACAGATCTTCTTGCGTCATTTAAAAAGGGTTTAAGCGGCTTGTCACTGGATAAAGTGCTCCAAGTTTCAATGGATGGACCTAATGTAAACTGGGCTTTTCTAAAAGAGTTGAATTTGGATATGAAGGAACATGCAGCGAAACTATTGGAACTTGGGAGTTGTGGCCTACACATCGTCCACGGTGCCTTTAAAGATGGCGCACGTGCTGCCGATTGGGGAATCGAGACTTTTTTGCGTGGCATCTTCAACTTGTTCAAAGATGTTCCAGCCCGCAGAGCTTTATATACTGAGTACTCGTGTAGCTCGGTTTTCCCTTTGAAATTTTGCGGTCATCGCTGGCTTGAAAACGCAGTGGTTGCACAACGAGGAATGGAAGTAGTCGTTTCAATCAACAAGTTCGTTGATGGCGTACGACGCGATAAAGCTGTTCCCACATGTAAATCCTTTCGTGACGTAACGAATGCGCTGTCCGACCCGTTGTTACTACCAAAGCTGGCGTTCTTCAAATCAGTAGCTGGCAAGCTCGAACCATTTCTAAGAGATTGCCAGACCGATGAACCCATGGTTCCCTTTTTATTTTCTGATTTGTCTCGTACGGTGCTGAATCTGGCGGAGCGGTTCATGAAGCCCGAGAGCTTGCCAAAGCTTTCTTCCTTGACTTTGGAGGCCGTTAACGACACTAAAAATCATTTGACCGCCAAGAGTGTCGTCGTTGGTTTCGACGTTAAAAAGGAGCTCGGGAAACTTCGTAACGCTAAGGAAAAGGATATCTTACAATTCCGTGATGAATGCCGAACCTTTTTGAAGACCATCGTTTGCAAGCTGTTGGTCAGATCCCCTCTAACATATTCACTTACCAAAGCATGCTCGTCAATCGATCCAGGTCTGATCAACTCACAAAAAGATCTAGCAAAGAAACGCATGGAAAAACTGTTGTCTATACTTACTAACAACGGACAAATTAGCGGGGTTTTGGCGGATTCGGCAAACAGACAATACCGATCTATTACTTCAAAAAGCGGCTCGTTTGAGAACTTCAATCGGAAGAAAACGCGCGTTGATGTGTTTTGGCGTGACCTGCTAAATGGCGAAAACAAGGAACTTTTTACAATTATTAAAATTGTGTGTTGTTTATCGCATGGTAACTCGGTTGTCGAAAGAGGCTTTTCTATTAACGCTGAATGCCTATTCGATAATATGCGGGATGAATCGGTGGTTGCTCGCAGGACAGTGTATGACGCGATTGCCGCAAAAGGTGGCATAGAAAATGTGTCGATTCCAAAATCGCTGATTTTGAGAGCTAAGAATGCTCACTCGCTGTACGTCGAAGACATCAAGCGTCGGAGGAAAGAGGATGCGGATGGGCAAGCTGAATTATCAGTAAAACGACAACGAGAATCAGAAACAAGAGCCTTGCAGGCCAAAAAAGCAAAAATTTTGGAAGATGCTCAACGAGAAGCGGCCAAACTCGAAGAAGAAATTAAAATATTGAAAAAGAAATGATGACAAGCCCGTTTTTATCTGGTTGTTGATCAATAAAATCATTTGTTAAACTTTTTTTGAGAAATTTGATTGTTTGAATTATTTATTTACCTCCAAAAATCTATATATGATTCGTTTGCTTTTTTTACCTGGAAATTTATGTTAAGCATCTGGAAAAAACCTGGAAAAATCAGGGAATTTTGTACTTACAGATGAGTAGACACCCTGTGGGTGGGTGATGGGCTTGTTAGTTTTGGGGGAGGGGGGGGGGGGGGGTGGGGGGGGGGGGGGGGGGGGGGGGGGGGGGGGGCTGATACGGGGTCGTATGATAAACATGTTGCGGAGCTTTCTCTCGGAACGGACGTTGCCGGTGTCTGTAGGTGTATGTGTCGTAAATACAAGCTGGAAAATAGAGTGCCACAGGGTTCGGTCCTATCCGTGACGCTGTTCCTAATCGCAATGCAGCCCATCTTTTGGGTAGTGCCAAGCGGAGTTAGCATTTTGTTGTACGCGGATGACATTCTTCTCTTGCTACGAGGATCAAAAGGTTAACGCCTCCATCTCAAACTTCAGACCGCCGTCGAAGCCGTGGATAAATGGATGGAGAGCATGGCGTTCGCCATATCAGCCACGAAGTTGCACATATTATACTGCAGCCCGATTGCACGTTGGAACCTGCACATGAAATAACCATCGAGCGAATTGCCGTTTCAAAGACTGGGGGTTCTGGGTATTATCCTGGATCGAACCTTGAAATTCAAGCCACACTGTCAGATGGTGAAGAAACGGTGTGAGTCTCGATTGCGGATTTTGAAGATGATCGATGCCAAGCTTCTACGTAGCAATCGGAATCGATGCTGCAGATGGGATCGGCCATAGTAATCAAAAGTCTTACTTTCGGAATAGGCTTAGTAAGCCGAGGAGGACCAACAACTTTGCTGACTCTTGCTCCTGCGTACAACTCCATGGTACGGTATGCTTCAGGAGCTTTTGTGACGAGTCAGATGCTTCCGATCGAGGCCAAAGCGGGAACCCTGCCTATCGAACTACTGGCAGCACAGTTCATAGTGCGGACTGCCATCCGAATAGTTGCGAAAAATCGTGGTCACATCACTCTTCCGCAGATTCAACGAGCCTTGAATCGCCTCTAAGAATTGACAGATCGCGCACAAAAGCCTACTATTGTGTGGGACGTGAAGAAAAGCGTACGAGCCGGTGACCCTCTGGAGAGAGTCCACCTGATCGTGCAACAGTTGCTGAGCATCCGCTTCCATGGATCGACCGTCACCTAGGCCGACGGCTCTAGGTGCGAAAATATGGTTGGGGCCGCACCCATTAACGGAGAAATCACTGGCACCTACAGTCTTCCAAAAGAAAACAGCGTCTTCTCTGCGGAGTCATACGCCATAAAGATCGCTGTCACTATCCCTAACTTGAATAACAAGTTGGTGATTCTGCCTACTGGCATTGGAGGAATATCCCAACAATTCGTGGATTCAAGAAGTGGAAGAGATGGCGCGGAACAAATCAATTCGATTCTGCTGGACGCCAGATTCAGTGGCAGTTCCGGAGCCGATCGACTAGGTAATGAGGCCAGGAGGCAACAGGTCATAGATGTGCCAATTCCAAGAGAAGATGCTTTGAAGAAAATGAAGCAATCGAAAAAGCTGCCAGTGGTATGAGACTAGGGAGTCAAGGATGATGGAAGTGAAGGAAGATACCTGCAGGTGGACGAAACGTGGAAGCACGGCCGATCAACGTGTTCTTGTGTTTGAAGATCCATCACACCTGGCTAACACACACGTTCCTTTTGAAGAAGGAGCCGCCACCCAATTGTGAATGTTGCGGTACTATGATGGATGTCCGGCATTTAATTCTTGAATGCCGAAAATTTGTAAAAGAAAAGCAGAAAAACGACCTAAGAATTAGCCCACGCCACGCGCTGGTAAATACAGAGAATCGGAAGAAAGAGAAGAAAACTGAAGCGAATGAAGAAAAGTTGAAGAAATCAAGAAGAGAAGTCGATGAAAAAAAAAAGAATGAATGAAGCAGAAGAAATTCAAAGAGGCACAACAGAAGAAGCAAGGCAGAGGAAAGAAGCGAAAAAAGTGAAACAGAAGAATATAACATGAAGGAGACATATGCAAAAGAAGTCTAAGAAGAAGAAAAGTGTAGCGGAAAAAGTGAACGAACAGAAATCGACGAAGAGAAACGGAAGAGCAGAAGCATTTGAAGTTGAAACACTATTAGCAGAAGAGAAACTGAAGGAAAAATACGGAAGAAGACAAGCAAAAGAATAAAAATGAAAGGAGAAACGTCAGAGATGAAGAGAGACAAAAAAAATATAAGAATCGTAAGAAGCAGGAAACCGTTGAGAAAACGAACGGAAGAATACAAGGGAAATAGAAAAGCAAAAGAAGAGAAGCTGCAGGAGAGAAGTTGATGGTTATGAGCTTAAAAAATTGGGTAATGAAGAGGAAAGAAGCGAACAAAGTGAAACAGAAGAATATAACATGAAGGAGACAAATGCAAAAGAAGCCTAAGAAGAAGAAAAGTGTAGCGGAAAAAGTGAAAGAACACAAGTCGACGAAGAGAAACAGAAAAGCAGAAGCATTAGAAGTTGAAACACTATTAGCAGAAGAAAAACTGAAGGAAAAATACGGAAGAAGACAAGCAGAAGAACAAAAATGAAAGAAGAGACGTCAAAGGTGAAGAGAGACAAAAATAATAGGAAAAGTAGAAGATTCGTAAGGAGCAGGAAACGTTTAAGAAAACGAAAGGAAGAATACAAGGGAAATAGAGAAGCAAAAGAAGAGAAGTTGGTGGATATGAGCTGAAAAAGAAGGTAATGAAGAGGAATGGGAGAAGCAATAATGGAGGAATTGTATATGAAGTTGTTAATGGATGAGATTATTTCTTATGACACGAATGCACCCTTCTGG
The DNA here is from genome assembly GCA_024533555.2 of Aedes koreicus. NCBI lineage: Eukaryota > Metazoa > Arthropoda > Insecta > Diptera > Culicidae > Aedes > Aedes koreicus. The sequence continues at coordinate 144,149 of JAHHFK020006019.1, forward strand.
TGTAAAGTGTCACTAATAAACGAAAAAAAAACAGAAATAAAATTAAATATTCCTGATTCGCCAGTCATGAACATGTAATGAATATTTAGAGTTCATTTTCAAACAACACAATCCCGCTTTTGTGTCATATATTCACTGTTGCATCAGTTTTATTCTGCCAGTGATTCAGGAGAATTTCGATGCCTCTCATTAGTTTATCTGTCTGTGATTTATCTTTCATTGTTTGATTGTGCCGATTTTTTGTCCCCCCACTTTCCAACCCAGCCAGACCAAGCCGCGTGGCTGTGGGGCTGCGGACCCTGGGCAGGGCGGGAAAAACCCCTTAAACGGGGAGTGTACCCTTCCTTTTGTGGCGTTTGCACCAGGCTGTTCGAAATAAAAGCCAGCCTCATTATCCAGCCTCATTATCCAGCTCCATTATCCAGCCTCATTATCCAGTCTCATTATCAAGCCTCATTATCCAGCCTTATTATCGAGCACATCCTGCACTCTCTCTGGTATCAAGCTGCCAACGATTTCTCTACCCGTGTTTGATGGGGATTATATGCAATGGCTTGCATTCCACGCCACCTTCATGGCACTCATCCAGATCTGTTAGCCATTCAAAAGTTTCACTATCTGCGAGCAGCTGTCAAAGCTGAAGCTGGGCAATTGATCGAGTCGATAGGCATTAGTTCCGCGAATTACAGACTCTGGAAATCCGATACTCCAAAGATTGTTCGTGGTCGCTACAGGTGCTTTTCGACATTCCACGCAAGAAGAATGAAGGAGGAGTCCACTACAGCGATACAAGAATTGTTAGGTAAGTTCAAGTGCCACACGAAGATCTTGCGTCAATTTTGACAACCAACCAAAACTTGGAGCGCTGTTCTGGAACAACTCCTCTGGTTACGTGTACATCATGACTCTCTAAAGGCATATGAGGACCATGCGTTGATGGTAACGATTCTAAATTATGCGTGTGTCATCGATTTCCTGCAACGGAGAACGCAAGTGTTGGAATCTATCTCCGTGAATCACTAAACATTCGAATCTACTTCCGGTTCCAAAAGTCATATTAACCCGCCGAGGAAAATTCATGTTCACTCACAGGTTTACCTCGCTGATCCTGGGCGATATGAAGCGCACCATACCTCGTGGGGATCACACAAAGATGACATTCGAACGATGGCAAACCGACGCGGATCGACTTTTCCAATGGAGTTGAGTCCACGATCGACCTGTCCATCGCCTCATGGGATGTGGCTTGTTAGTTACACTGACAAGATGACTTACACGGAAGCGACCATTTTCCTACTGCCTTGTCAAAGGCTGTGACCTCCCGACTGTGGCTAGTCTTAGGTGGAATTGGACGAGATGAACTGGGACGTCTTCGGCAAGGAAGTCTCCCGTCATATGCCAAATTACGGTGCGGTAAGATGCGGTAAGATATCTGTACCTTGGTAGGGGTCAGATGTTCATGCTGCAAGTAATAGCAGACGCAAAAGTCTGCGAGCGCTACGCCGGATGGCACCTGTTGACCCTTCTAGGGCTGCCCTTCTAGAGAAGGGTAATCAACGAGGCCAAGAGGGGCACATGGTCGGCTTTCACTGCGGACTTATCGTAAGCCACATGCTCTAGCGAGCTGTGGAGGAAGGTAAAGTCTGTTGGAGTTGTGACATTGGACACCGGGTATACGAACCAACTGGAGCTCATCGCTAAGCTCTTTCCTGATCAATATGCCAAGGTGTCGTCAAACAGCAATCATAGTGATGAGTTCCATCTTGTGAAAACACTGGATAGGGGGAAGTACCATGGTACCAACAAAGGTCCGAGTAGTGCACCATACACTACAATAGGCTTTTCGAGCTAGAGGAGCTCAACTGGGCCCTGCGCCGTGGTGTCGGCAAGACAGTGGGGTCCTCTCCTAAGGAAACTGACACTTATCCGTCGGCTGGCTCTTCTTGACACGATGAATGAAGTCTGGCAATGCGGTCTGATTCTAGACGTTGGTCGGTTGGTCAATCTTATTCCCAAACCTGGGAAGGATAAGACCCTAACGGGAGTTTATAGACCTACCACGCTGTTGAGTAGCAAGGGGCAAACACTTGAGTGGATGGTTAACCGTCGCCTGTCAACCTGGCTGGAGAGGCATGAGTGAACCCACCCACAGCAACACGCATTTCGATTCGTCTATGGGTCGGAGACGTTTTTCTCCGAACTCGATCATTTAATGGACAAGGCCAAGACAGTGGACCAACCTGCTGATGTATTGTGGCTTGTCTCCATTAATGAAAAACTTTTTGTATAAGATGAAAACATGTGAGCTTTCTTCATGGAAACTCTACAGCTTCTCGATTTCACTCGATTTATAATTGTTATGTCAAAGATATTGATGTTTAATGACAACTGTGCTTTGAGACAACTTGCAGATGATGGTACACGCTTTGAACATTTTACAGTATTCGGTAATTTTTTACCGAACTATCAACAGCTGAAAGTTCGGTAATCCGATTTACCGGATTTCGGTGAAATTTTACAGTATCCCGGTAAAAACATTACCGGAACTCGTCAAATTTTACCGAAATCCGTTAAATCGGATTACCGAACGTTTAGCTGTTGAAAGTTCGGTAAAAACTTACCGCATACTGTAAAATTTTCAAAGTATGTATAGTGTCTATTACCGGCCCAATGGAGTCGACCTGCAAGGACCTTTACAGGATACCTTAAACAACTTGCCTTCTTGGGCTCTAGAGCTAGGTATCGAATTCTTTACGGAAAAAAACTGAGTTAGTTGTTTTTTTTTCTAGGAAGCATAGCCCAGCACAACTTAAGCTTAAAATTTAGGGTACACCATTGACTTATTCTATGCCATTTAAATATCTTGATGTCTGGTTCGTTTCTAAGTGCACCCGGAAGTCCCACATTGAGTATTTGAAGTGAAAGTGCCAGCAAAGGAGCTACTTTCTTCGAACAATTACCTTTATCTTCGCGTTAGTTTATCATCACCTATGAGTCGGTCCCATTTCATTGTTAGATTTTGGGTAATGAGAGAGTGGACTCGCTTGCAAAGGTGGGCGCTAAGGAAGGCAATTTTTTATGATCGATAAATCGTCTTCAAAGATTTTTTTGTCTATATTTCGTTATCAGTCACTCGTTAGCTGGCAGTATACATGGATTAAAGGAGATTTGTGGCGATGGCAATAACGTTTGCATTTAAAAAAAAGGACAAATTTTTTTCATGGGTTTACCTTTACCCGCACTGACAAAACTACCCATGCAGCATCAATCATAGTAACACATGAGTCAGCAGACAACATTTGACAGCTCTATCAGTCGAACTCTAACCGTGATGGCAAAAACAGTGAAGCAACTCCGTTCAGAAGTGTGCGCGTTAAAGAACGGTACCTCGCCGCGTCGAAAACGGACATCGTGCGGCACTTTGTGGACGCCAGATACGCCCGTTCCGGCATCTACAACATCTTGGCACTAGTAGACAACAATCAGAGCATCGAAAGAAAGCCCGGTTCCGGACGGCCGACGACCCTGAGCGACAAGAAGCTCAAAAAGATGCTGACGAGAAAGACCGAGGAAAAAGTGGCTACATCACTGCGTGCGCTTGGCCGGGAGGTCATGAACATGAACATGAACATACATGTCAGAAAGCGGAAGTCGCGTCCACTGGTTTCTAAGCTGCAGGCAATGAGACAGCAGCAGCGGCTGAATAAGATGGTCAACTCGATTTTCCGGTCGAATCGCGACGTGGCGGTGGTGATGGATGACGAGACCTATCTCACCCTGGATGGCAACGACTGGCAGGGCACTTCGTATTTTACTTCCCCCACGAAGGAAGTGAGCTCCGAGGTGAAGTTTATTTCACACACCAAGTTCCCCAAGAAGGTGCTGCTGTGGCTGGCAATCAGCGAGAAGGGGATGTCAAAGCCGCTCTTCTTTCGCTCGGGACTGGCCGTGAACGGGAAAATTTATAGTACGAAATGCCTGCCGGAAGTTGCGTCGTTCATCAAGAAACACCATAAGGGCAAAAACGCGGTGTTCTGGCCGGATCTGGCGTCGGCCCACTACTCGAAGCGATCGTTGGAGGAAATGGAGCGGCTGAATATCGATGTGGTACCCAAGTCCAGCTGCGTCCCATCGAGAATTTCTGGGCCAACCTGAAGCGTAAGATCTACTACAACAATTTTGTCGCGAAAACTAAGGAGGAATTGATAAATAAAACGAAGAAAGAACTCAAAACATGCCTACACGCAAGGACGCTCGCAAGAGCGTAGAATTTTTCTACAAGTAAGCTTAAATAATTACCTTCCAAGGGAAATTTATCAAAATCAATTATCTGTTTCAGCTTTTTTTTCACCATCCGAAAAAAGTCTATTTTTTTAAATCCAAACGTTATTCTATCATCCCAAAGGTGTCGAAGAAATTTGGTCTAGGGGGATGAATGTAGGTCGAGACTTCATTCGTGTGATGTTTCGCCTCATGTACACCATCTGTGACCTTTGTGACTATAACCTAGTGAAAAACACGGTCCCAAAAAAATTACAAAGGTTGCACAAATATTCTTTTTCCATTCCTATCTGATTGCAAGGACGTGGCCGGTGCCGTGATCATTCATCGTACAATTCCACTAATTCTGATCAATTACGGAGCAGTAATCAATTGATTCAAGTAGTTAGTTTAAGCTAATCTAAGCTAGCTCAAAATGATGGGCTAGCAATTGTTGATTAGGTCAATGTAGTTCATCCTACTGTTTGTGCAAATTTAAATAGTTTCTTCAAATTTTCGTTTTAAAACTTTCCATCAAAACAATTTACGTCCATTTTGAGCATTCTCTGAAGATGCAATCGAAGCATCTTGACTGGAATGGAGACATAAAGTATAAAATAACACGAAGCTTCCGCCATCAAATCACAACCCCTCACAGAAGCTGTGTTCCGAAATCGCTCAAAAAGCGCCAAAAACAGTTAAAAACTCTTCTTCCTTGGATCATTTGTGGGCAAAAGTTTTCATATTAATTTAACGTAATCACGCTCCGCTGTTCCGTTCGTTTGCCACACTCACTCACCAGAACCACTTTAACCATCATTGTCTTATTCCACTGCTCAACATAACACCACTTCCTCATATTTTTCAAACAATATCGCGGAGTATGACTGGTGAGGAAATACAAATAAAAAAATACAGCACAGCCTGGATCCTGTCGAAAATGTTCCCCCCAGTCGGTGTTGTGAGCCGCCAGCGAGGTGAGCAAGTGAAAAATTATCCATTTTCCACTTGAATGACTGACTCGCTTCGGAGCTACCTGGTGAAACTGCTGGGGAAACATTTATATCGCACTTTATTTACAATTTGACGCTCAGGAAATGATAAAGCATCGCCAAATCTTTTAGGTGCTAAGTTTGAATGACGCCGGTTAGTGATGTAGTCCGGCGAGGAAAAATAAGAAAAATATCACTTAATCTTTCGGGGAATCATAACTGGCTGCAGAAATGAGATTTGATAGAAAACAATGGCCATTCGGAACAATGCTTAAAATCTTCCATTGTACACTGCGCTGAGTATTATTATACGTTTTCGGGGGCAATAATTATTCCCAGAAATGCGGTTTGCAAATTGTTGAATGTGTGTTCATTTTAAAAAAAGCTGATAGAATCGTTTTATTGAATATCGGTTGAACCGATGAACATGGTATTTGCTGCACAAGCATTACAGGATACGTGTGATTCATATCGTATGAATTGGTGTAATTGATAGTAAAATGAATTGGATTGTTGATATTTGCATTTTCGGATAATGGCAGCTATCGGGTCGAAAAAGAACAATATCGTGGAGGTTGTAACATTTAATATTGTGGTAAACGATAACCCCGTACACAGATGAAAGTAATGAATTTCAACTGACACATAAAATCTCCTCTCGATTTGTTTCAAGCTCAAGTAAGCGTAAAAAACAAAATTGTTCGCAAACTTGGATAAAACAGAGTGAATTGATGCTATGTTTGAAATGAATTAAAAGAAAAAAATATCGCGGAAGTTTGAACTAAAGTATTGGAAACATGTTTTTTTTTACATACTGTGTAATTTAATATGCACGATGTGGAGGAGAAGAAGAGGGAGAATAAGGGGACGGTGGCGTTAAATACTCTCTTTGAAAGGTGCAGCATGCCTGAGCGTCTGTTCAACATGAAAAGAGTGGCTGATCATCGCCCACATGCTAGCGTGGGTCTCTAAACAGTGCTTAGAACGATGGTTCTCCGGTAAGACACAAGTACGATGGTTCTCCGGTAAAACACAAGAAAAAACACATGTAACGGAAGAAAGCAATAATACAAACCGGAACAATCAGTATAGACCGAGGTTACGGAAACGGTCTAACGAATGGAAAATCGGAACACCTCAAGTAACGTTTCAATTCTATAGTAGCTTTGAAGCACATTTTTAAGCATACATCATGGTTTTCAAAATTGTTACTTGAGATTGAACTTTAAGTCTCTTAATGTCTTAGAAAGTAAACGCACTATTTTCAAATTATTAAAGGTCCACAAGTTCGGAAGTGACCGTCTTCATCTGGAAGCACAATGCGAGAGAATGTGGTGAATTGGCCTGTTTTCGGCCCACTACAGCAAATCAATGTGGTTTCCCCCAAAGGTTTCTCAGCTGCGACAATTCGAGAATTTTTGGGTCAATCTCAAAGGGATGATCTGTTACAATAATTTAATTCCAGAAAGCAGCTGATCGGAAAAGCGAAGAAGTAGCTGATGTATATTTTAACACTTTTCTTTTCTACGGCTATGGCCAAGGTCCCGGCAAACTACCGTAAGAGAGCTCGTCGGAGTGAGGACGATTTTTTGTAATGGAGTTCTAGAATGATATCTTGAAAAATCACTTTAAAAAGAAGATGAAGTACCCAACGTGTGTCCAAAAAAGCAATTCAAAATAATGGTCGACCTTAACGTATATTGACCGATACCTCAAAGGGTTTTTTCATTACCTAATAAACCTGGAAATGACGATAGACTACCAAACATATGTTTATAAACCATAATGAAACTTTTGCGCTTAAAGCTTTAGTCATTAAATATCTGGAGGCAGAAAAACGGATCTATCTCGGATCCATGTTAGTGAAATAAAAATATTGAGGACTCAAAACTCAAGGACTCAAAAAAAAATATTCCGAATTGGTTTTGATGGAATCTCGAACTTTTCTTCGATTACAACTCATCATATTCAAGACACTCTGTTGGCTAACCTGAGTGGCCATTTTGTGCCACCATCATTTCATCTCTGTTGCATCCCGAGTAACCTGTTTATTCTTCTTGAACTTCTGTTGGACAACTGTCCAATATTTCTCAATCGGGCGGAATTGAGGGCAGTTGGATGGATTGAAGTCCTTTTCGAAGAAATGCATCCCGTTGTCTCGATACCACTGTAGTGGCAGCTTGCCAATGCTGGTCAAAACTTCAATGTACGGAATAATCCTTTTTTTTCACGCACTCCTGCTTCACGACTTCACATGCACGTGCATATATGTTCACTCACACACTGAAATCCAGAGGATTTAAGTCAAGCCAGATAGGTGGCCACATGTCTTTGGACCAGAATTGGGGCATGCTGTCCTTCAACCACATTTGTGTTTCCTTTGACATGTTAACAGGGGCTGTCTTGCTGCCACTCAATATTCACATCTTTGCCGTAGGTATGTGTAATCCAAGGCAAAACATGATCCCTAAGAATTCCTAAGGCACATCTGTGTTTATTTTCAGGTCTTCTTGTTCCATTTTTTTTGCCATTGGAAGCGGAACGCACGACTTCCATCGGCATTTTGTCCCATATTCAATGGAATACGACATTGAACTCGGCCAAAGTAGACACCTTGTGCTAGTTTATTTTCTACAGCATGCATTACGATAAAAAATAATCCAAAGGATTTAGATCTAGTGAACTGAGAGGCCATTGAACTTTGGCCAAAAAGTCGATCACATTTCGACAAAGATTTTTCATTGGGGCCTAATTGACAAACGTAAACAATGGCATTTTCCGCGAATCCTTTCATCGTGCATTAAAAAAATTTGCACACCCCTCATTTTGAAGATGTGTGCGTGTAGCATCATGCCTCAATTTGGATTTTGAGATTAGTACTTCAGTTATCAAAATGTCGTCGAAAGAAGAGAAGTAACGCATCAAAATTTTGCACGTGCATGGCGAAAATCCAAACTACTCTCACGCCAAATATGCGAAATTGTTGAATGTGGCTAAATCAACTGTTACCAACGCATTAAAAGTGTTCGGCAAACGTTTGTCGACAGCCAAGAAAGTGGAATCGAATGGAAATCGAAAGCCGGAGGCCACAGCGACGACAAAAAGAGTTGCCCACTGTTTCGAGCGGAACCCCAACCTCTCCGTCCGAGATGTCGCAAAGAAGCTGGGAAGGGGCGCCTTCAATCGTGGATAGAGCTAAAAACGAGCTGGACTGTCGACTTACAAGAAAGTGGTGACTCCAAATCGCAACGATAAACAAAACACGTCGGCCAAAGCACGATCGCGAAAGTTGTACACGACAATGCTAAGGAAGTTGGATTACGTGGTACTGGACGATGAAACGTACATCAAGGCAGACTTTAAACAGCTTCCTGGACAGAAATTTTACAAGGCAACCGGACGGGGAAAGGTGGCAGATATTTTCAAGCACATATCAAAGTTCGCGTAGAAATATCAGGTGTGGCAGGCCATCTGTACCTGTGGCTTGAAGAGCAACGTTTACATTGTGACCAGGACCGTCAACCAGGAAATTTATCTGACCGAGTGCCTACAAAAACATCTACTGCCTTTCCTGAAGCGACACAATTGTTCCGTTCTATTTTGGCTGGATTTGGCATCTTGCCGTTACGGAAAAAAGGCCATGGAGTGGTATGCTGCCAACAACGTTCAAGTGGTGCCCAAGGACAAGAACCCTTCCAACATGCCAGAGCTCCGCCCAATCGAACAATATTGGGCCATCGTCAAGCGGAACCTTAAGAAGACTCAAAAAGATGTTGTGAGCGAGAAACAGTTCAAGGCAAACTGGCGTTCTGCGGCGAATGAAGTGGACAAGGAGACTGTACAAAATCTTATGGCAGGTGTTAAACGAAAGACCGGGCAATTCGCATTCGGTAAAAAGAAAGCTTAGCTGAATATTTCTCCTGTATTCTGTTTCAACTGAACATGAAAAAGAAAAATGAATTTGACTTATGAAGCTCAAAACTTATTCAGTTAAAAACTTTGATCGACTCACACACATTACTGTTTGACTAAATTTTGATCGGAACACCCTTTAGTCAGATTTACTCTGACATTACCGACGTTAGAACCTACACACTTAGATGTTTTTAATTTTACACGAGACTTAATTCATCTTTGTAACAAGTCGGGGAACATTAACAGAGATGTGTTAAATTATGGCTCATGGAACTGATATATAAGGAAGTCGACAAAAGTTGTGTTTGATTGAATTTATTTTCTCATCTCTTTCAACTCATTCTTATGTGCTCAAGGACGCTTGCATGTGTTGGTCTCAGATGACAGACATTTACATGACATTTTGGTAGTGTGTATCAAGGTGCCAACATCGCCCAAAACTCTACGTAGTGAACAACTTTCGGTGCCGACGCCCGCCACGGTACAATCTCGAGTGACTGACTGCTGGAAGAGACTGCGCTGCCGGAAGAGGGGGCTGAAATCCCTCTCGATGACTGATGAAATACCAGGAATATATTGAAGGTAGCGGAGAACGTCTTAAGTTAGGTGGAACGAAACCGCCAGAACGAGTGATCCAACTTGGAATGTCACGAGGTGTTCGAATAAAAGAACGCAGCGTGGGAACTTATGCTGCGTCAAGCTACCCGTCAATATGGGGGCACAGAAACAAAATATAATTTCAACAAGCGCTTAAAATTTCCCCTCATTTGATTCCGAGTCAGAGGAGGCGCAAACAACGAAATTGTTTGCAATCTTTCATGCGCCATACAACAATGTTTGCAATCTTTCATACAACAGGCTAGCTTCAGGCGTTATCGGGCTTGAATTTACATGAAATCTAGGGTTTTTTTTCATTAGGGTGAATCTACAATTGAGAGATTCTCTCCGGGCTCGCTCTCTTTCATTCATTACAGCGCCATTATAAAACTTTCGAGGGATTCTTTGGTACTATTCGAAACACAACAGTGCTGGCTAGCATACTCTACAAATAGTAGAATGAAAAACGTAAATGTGATTGGAATATGAATGAAAGAGAGCGAGCCCGGAGAGAATCTCTGAATTGTAGATTCACCCTAATGAAAAAAAAAAACCCTAGAAATATCCCATTATGTTCTGCCAAATTTAGCATTCCCTTTATGTGCATTAAATAACGCAGAAAATTTAATGTTTTTTATCTGTGTGGAACGGTACATTTAAAAGCGTAGGCAGCAAACCAAATTCTTCCGGGGGAATAAGCGCCACCAGAAGGAGGAGGAGGAGTGCGAGGAGCTAGAACAGCTCCATCACTCACATGGAACGTGAAAGTTCTAGTAAATTGAAACTCAACGCATCCCGCGGAGGCTTTGTGCCGCGAGCTGAAATGTGTTGGGAAAAGGATGGGAGTATTCTTACGCACGATTGTAAGGTGACCAAAATGAGCAGGCAGCACTGCAATGAACATCTAAATGGAGTACAGGAAGAGGACCAAGACAGTGAAGCAAGTGCCGTCAAAGATGCAGCAAATCACGGAGATTTGCCAGCCCCGACGACAGGTTGCCATTACGCAGCTGAAGAGCAAAAACTCGATTGGAAGGGATGGTACCGGAGCAGAACTTATCAAGATCGGCCCGAACAACTTGGCCAATTACCTGCATCGACTGATAGCTAAAATTTGGGATACCGATCAGCTTCCGAAGGAGTGGACGATATATCCCATCTACAAGACTACAGGACTGCGAGAACTATCAAGTGATCACCGTCCTTAATGCTGCCTATAAAATTCTATCCCAAATTATCTTTCAGCGACTGTCACCACATGCGAATAGATTTGTGAGAAGTTAGCAGGCTGGCATAATCGAAAGATGGTCTACAACGGACCAAATGTTCACTTCATCGACATCTATCATCGACTTCAATGATACAACTATCCGAAAAGAGCAATGAAAGACCATGGAAAATAACGGCTTTCCGGGGAAGCTATTCGGCTATATCGGCTTATCAAGGCTACGATTGATGAAATCGGCTGGACTACCGGGCTCATTCGAATCCAACAGGGGGCTTCGTCAAGATCTTTTATCTGCTGTTCAACATTGCTCTTGAAGCTGTCATAAGACGAACGGCGTTCAACATGGCACGATTCTCAACAGATATAGTCAATTTATCTGCTTTTTCAATGACGTGGACATTGTCGGCAGAACATCTGAGGCATTGGCAGAGCAGCACACCAGACTAAACTGAGAAGCAATGAAGATTGGGTTGAAGATAAATACGTCCAAAAAGTCCGAGCATGACAGGGCCGGTCTAGGCAGCAGTGTAACGATCGACGGCGATGAGTTTCAGGTAGTCGACGAATTTGTCTGTCTCGGCTCAATGGTTACTGCGGACAATGATAGCAACCGTGAAATCCGGAGACGTCTTATCAGTGGAAGTCGTGCCGACTACAGGCTCCACAATTAAATGCGGCCAAACAGATTTAACTCCCGTACGAAATGTATACTGTACAAAACGCTAATAAGACCGATTGTTTTTTAAATACATGAGACTTGGACAGTGCTTGAGGAGGACTTGCGAGCACTTGGAGCTTTTGAACGACGTGTGTTAAGTACCTTTTTTGGCAAAATGTAGGACCAAGGAGTCTGAAGGTGGAGGATGAACCATTAGCTCGCCCAAATCTGAACGCATTCACTGGGCAGGACACGTTGCGAGAGTGCCGGATAATAGTGTTCGTAACCGGTTGGTAATACAACGAGCCTCGGGGGCGACGGTGGCACAACGAGCTAGATGGCTAGACCAAGTAAGATCTAGGGAGTACAAGGTGTCCACGGGATTGGAGAGGAGCAGCCATGAACCAAGAACATTGGAGGGATATTTTGTATCACGTTATGTAATAAATGACGTTATGTCAAGAAAATAAATAATGGGTTGTTTCCGATTTTCCTTGCATTAACGTTATCTACTCCAGCCGTTTTTTCCTTAGAAAAGCATAAAGTTTCAAGTGGCTCTAACGTTAATGGGTGAGATTTTCCAAAACAAGAATAAACGTTAACCGGCTTTATTATTTCGTTCGGTGCATCTACTAGCTCAATGGGTTGATTAATTGACAAAATACTATTGATGAAACTTTAACCTTTTGTGACTGTAATCATGTGCCATTGTAGGTTTAGGAGCACGGCTTACAAATGGAAGGAACTGAGAAACTTTCATCATCTGCTGTGGAATTCAGCCCTGAAATATTGAAAGGCACATCAGTATATTGGAGGCCGTATTCAACTCATACCCCTCTTAACGCAATACATACCACAACAGCGTTTCTTTACGGGCTTGATGCGAGTTTTGGCCCAAACCTTTCCAAGAATTTCCTTTAATTTTCCGACTAGACTGAGGGCGTAAAACATGGTGAAAAGGTGCAAAAGTTTTCATCGTTTGTTTTTCTTTATCACCACAGAGCAGAGTGGCACAACCTGAGTGGATGATGGTGAAAATATGCAGAGTCGACGGATTTGGTTGATTTGTGCGAGAAGTGCCTCTATCTCTTTCAGTCGAATTCATGAGGGACCGTTGGAGAACTCCAGGGGTGTGCCAGGAACTTTTTAATCGTGAGTAATTTAATTATTGCTGTTTCTTTGGTGGAGCGAAATTATTTACTAAGCTATTTTGCGGGTAATTTAAAAAGTTTTGCGCTTCCTCGGTTAAATTCACATCTCGCCTAAGCATTTTTTTACTTCTATTCCATTCACGGGGGAGAATGTTGCGCACAAAACAAGCAAACATGGTTGCCGGCTGACTTGATCTTGCGGAGAATGTCAGCAAAAAGGAAGGCAGCAGAGAGTTTTACGAATTCGATTAAAGACTGGTAAGTATAAATAACATCAGCTGAGGCTGAAAAGTCCAATAATAAAGATATCTAATCTATAAAAAACAATAAACGTAAACCCCATCAATAGAATAGTATTTAAATGTAAATCCTTTGAAAAATAAAATGCAAGTATAAGCCATTTGCATAACCGGATGCCGCAACACATCAATATTTGAAGTTTTTGGTTTTTCAATTGTTCTGAATATCGATAAAACGAGTGACTCCGATTCAATTACTGCAATTACCTTCGATCCTGAAGCAATTGATGGAGAATTATGCTGATGATGATTATTTTTGAAGAAGATCCTTTCAATCTCAAAGAAGAGGATGAGTTCAGTGAAAAACCATTCATGTTCGAATGCGGTAACATTCAGTGGAGCTCTCTACGCCTCTATACAGTGAATCCGCTTATAGCAAATGAATGCGTTTATTTCGTTCATAGACAACTCTATTTTGAACATTATTTGTCAGCTCACAAATGCGAAAGGAAGTCATTATCATAATTTCAGAATTATTGACTGAAATATGCTTGCGTGTGAAGGCATGTGGTTTGCCACGGGTAAATATCATGATTTATGAAGGCATATACGTGAATTGTGATCTTCAGACGTAGTGTCTAAAAGAGAATTTTTTATTCGGCTACCAAGTCCAGAATCAGGTCCGTTTTTTATTTTTCTTATTTTTGTAAAACTAAAATACATATAAGATATATGTCCCTTGACTCAGCCTAATAATCAGCGATGGTTTCCATTTTTAATTATAACTCATAAAGTTATTGAGCTGGAAACGATATTCAGCTTAACTTGCTAAACGTGTGCTAAGATAACCTTAATAAGACGTTTGCTGTTCTAAACCACGAAAAGTTAA